>RJWM01033771.1:0-20309 GCA_004363535.1 Dasyprocta punctata
AAAAAAAAAAAACTCAGGCCCTGATGGATTCACAGCTGAATTCTACAAGAATTCAGACCTAATGCTACTACTCCTCAAACTCTTTAATGAAATTGAAAGGGAAGCAACTCCCAAATTCATTCCTGGAAGCAAGCATTACCCTGATACCAAAACTAGAGAAATACCCAACTGAAAAAGAGTACAAACTAATCTCTCTAATAAACATAGATGAAAAACTCCTCAAAAAATACTGCTAAACAGAATGCAGCAATTCATCAAGAGAATTATAAATCATGATCAAGTAGAATTCAGCCCAGAGATGCAGGGATGGTTCAACATATGCAATTCAATAAATGTAATACACCATATTAACAGAATCAAGGACTAAAACCATATGATGATCATCTCAGTAGACACAGAAAAATCATTTGACAAAGTCCAACACCCACTCATAATTTTAAAAAACCCTATAAAAATTGTAATAGATGGTCTTTATCTCAATCTGATCAAAGCAAATCAATGACACACCAATAGCCAATATCATACTAAATGAACAAAAATGGAAAGTTTTCATTCTAAAATCAGGAATAAGACAAGGATGTCCACTTTCACCATTCATATTCAATATACATCTGGAAAAACTACCCAGAGCAATTAGACAACAGAAAGAAATAAAAAGAAATAAGGATAGGAAAGGAAGAAGTCAAACTATTGTTACTTGTGGATGATATGATACTTTACATAGCAGACCCCAAAAACTCCACCAAAAGACTCTGAGATTTAATAAGCAAATTCATAGTGTAGCTGGATACAAAGTCAACATTCAAAAAATCAGTAGTCTTACTGTGCATACACAAAAATATACTCTCTGAGAGAAATTTGGGAAACCACACCATTCATAATAGCATCAAGAAAAATGAAATGCGTAAATATCAATCTAATAAAGGAAGTAAAAGACCTTTACAATAACAACTACAGTTCTCTGAAAAAGGGGATTGAAGAGGATATCAAAAAATGGAAAGCTATCCCTTGCTCATGGTTGGAAAGAACCAGTATCACGAAAATGGTCATTCTTACAAAATTGTTATACAGATTTAATGCAACCCTAATCAAAATTCCATTAGCATATCACACAGAATTAGAGAAAACAATTCTAAAATTCATTTGGAAACAGAAGAGACATAGAGTAGCAAAAGCAATCCTGGGCAACAAAGGCAAGGCAGGGGGCATTACAATCCCTGACTTGAAATTATACTGCAAAGCTACTGTGACAAAATCAACATGGTACTGAGAAAAAGAAAAGAACTGAGGATCAGTGGAACAGATGAGAAGTTACAGACACAACTACAAATACACTCATCCACTTTATCTTTGACAAAGCAGTCAAACACGTTCACTGAAAGAAAGCCTCTTTCATAACTGATGCTGATAAAACTGGCTTTGCACATGCTGAAAACTAAAACTAGACCCATGACTATCACCATGTACTCAACTAAAGTCAAAATGGATCAAAGATTTAAATATTAAAACAGAAACACACTATCTACAGGAAGGGAAGGTAGATAGAAATCTTGAAGACATAGGTGTAGGCAGAGAATTCATGAACAAAACCTGAACTGCATGAAAAATACTTCAAAGAATCATCAACTGGGATCTTATCCTATTAAAAAGCTTTTGCACATGGAACAAAATCACCAACACAGTGAAAACACAACACAGAGAGTGAGAAAAAATTTTAGCCAACTATTCCTCAGACAAAGGACTTCTATCTAGAACATAGAAAAAAATGAAAAAATTCAGGCCCTCCAAATTCAAAGACCCAATCGAAAAATGGGCATCCAAGATGAATACACACTTCTCAAAGGAATACAAATGGCAAATAAATATATGAAAAAATGCTCCATATCATTGGTCATTCAAGGGATGCAAATTAAAACAACACTGAAATTCAATCTCACTCCAGAAGCTACCTTCAAGAAATCAACCAAAACAAATGCTGGAGGGGTTGTGGGGAAAAAAGAACCCTTTTCCACTCTTGGTGGGAGTGTAGACTGGTGCAACTGCTGTGGAAATTAGTATGGAGAGTTCTCAAAAAACTATGATTGGAGGTCCCATTCGACCCAGCTTGTGTCTTCTGGGTATCTTCCTAGAAGAATTAGAAACATCATACCACAGTACTGTATGTGAACCCATGCTTTTAACAGCACAATTTGTAATAGCTAAATCCTGGAAATAACCCAAATGCCCATCAACCAAGGAATGGATAAAAAAATGTCTTTTTATACAATGGAGTACTACTCAGTCATAAAGATATATGAACTTGAGACATTTATTGGTAAATCGATGCAACTTAAGACCACAACTCATTACTGAAATAAATCAGACTCACATGTGTGAACACTGTATTGTCTCCTTAGTGTGAGAAACTGAAAGAGTAATAAGATCTAAAATGTACAATAGATATTGTGAAGTGCGAAGAAATTGTTAAAAAGGAAAAAGGAATTAAGATGGGGGAGGGGAAAGGAAGGAAAGGAAAAGAGAGGATAAATGCAAGTTAATTATACTATTAGTGTTCCTTAGTTCATAGAAAAAGAAGGTTTGTTCTAATATCAACTGGAGAATTGTTTAAGCCCATATCTTGTAATCTAAGTAACTAAAGATAATAATATGCAATGTATTAACTATTGTTATTGTACTATCATCTCAATATGAAATTTTGTTTTACCTTTTTTTCCATAAAAAAGAATAGGATAATGTTAATACTTTATAATTTAGGCACTCCTTGCTTTCAGAAGATCTTTCCTCCTGCTTTGTGTCATCTTGCTCAGGAGAGATAACAGGGAGCTAGAACTTCCTCTCATGGTCCTGTGTATAGAAAAATTCAAAAACACCTGTGTGGTGTCTGCTTTCACAGCATATTCACTGCTTGGGAATTTGAAATCATGTCAGATAACCCCTAGAATTTGCTCCATGTATTTGTATTCACTCTGTCCCAAGCCCTGAAGATTGCAGTCATTTCCCTCTCAGTCTTTACCTAGAGGTTCCAAGCCCTTTTGGTTTGCCCTCTCACCTGAATCTGACCACTGGTCATTTAAAATGGGTCCATGGATGTAAGGAACAGCTGAAGCTGGAGACTGATCACACCTATGGGGCCAGTTGGAGAACAAAGAGCACTTGGGGTGAACCACATGAACAAGCCCAGAGAACACCAAGCTCCAAGACAACTCAGACAATGGGTTGCTAGGCAAAGGGGTGTCACGTGACTTTATCTTGCTAAGTGTGTAAGCACCCTACAGCGCTTGAGTACTTCCTTTCCTCCCATCAGGAGAGAGGACTCCACCTGACTCCAGCTTTCTGTGTCTCTTTATTTCTTCACCTTCTCACTGCTCTCCATGGTCCTCACCCCTGGAAGTTCAGTAGCTGCACAGGTCGCAGCACGTGGATTTTGTATGTGCAGAGATGAACTTCCTTCAGAATGAAATCCAGAGGGAAAGTATATAATTTAGCCTGATTCTCTGTGTACATGTCCAGAGGGAAATACCATAGATAGAAGTTAAGCACAGTATGGGGTGGGGTAGTTCATTAGTCCCTGGTCAGAAATGAGGACGGCTTTATAGAAAAGTTTCTCTTCTCTCTTATGGGTGCTGCCTGTAAACTCTCAAGGGCCTTCAGTAATTGTCTACAAATCCACCATATGTCACTTCCTTGTGCCCTTCTAGGCAGCTTTTCATCCAACAACACTGTACAAATGTTACCCTAATGAGACAGTCAACCTAAGATATAAGCATACCTTTTGCAAGAATATTTTCATAGTCTTTAGAGTAGGAAGCCCCCCATTTTAGATCCTAAAATCAGTGATAATCACCCCTAAGAATTGTTTACCATTTATCATCTGTCTATATCTTAAGCCAAGTACTGCACTGCAAATCTGATAGCTTATGCTCCTGGTAGTCACTAAATCTATGGGCAGGTTGAACACTTTCAAAGACAACTACCCTAATTTATATATCTCACCCCACAACCTCTCCTGACAATGTGATTGACACAGCTGCTGCTGAAACATTTTATCTGCATTCTTTCTACTGAATCTGGGTGAGCTTGAGAGTTCCTCTACCAACAAAGTGGGACAGAAGAGTTGTTGTGTGTCTTTTCTAAGGTGAGGACAGACAAAGGATACAACATCCACCTGGCTCACTATTTTAAAAGTCACCCTGGGAAACCCACTACCATGCTTCAAATAAGCCCAAACTAGCCTATAAAGAGAAGTCACATGGAGAAGCACATGTGGAGAGCCACTGTGGCTCTAGCTGCTACCCAGCATCACCTGCCAGTTGAATGAGGGAACCTGCAGATGATTCCAGCCCCCAGCCTTCCTGTCTTCTACCTAATGTCCCAGACATCATGGACCAATATAAGCTATTGTTGCTGTGCTTAATCCAAATTAATTACCCACAGAATTTGAGAGCACAATCAATGTTTTAGTCCCACTAAATTTTAGGTTGATTCACTATGTATTCATAGTAATTGGAAGAAATTATTTCCAGGTATGTTATCTTTGTCTTATCTTTATATTACTCAGAGTGACTTTTTCAAACAAAGTGAAGATTATATCATTGTATCTAGGGCAGGAAAAGGATGATTTCTGTCTACCCACTTTTCAAAAATGTCAGATTTTGTTGCTCTACTTACAAAAGGTAGGCAATTCTCAAGGTCACAGATTAAAACAAAGCAGTTGGAATGTTTCTTATCTTTGCTTCTCATTGGAGAACAGAACTTTCTAAACTAAAACTTTTTCCTCACATTGATACAATCCTTCAATCCACAAAAGGTATATTTGCTTTTATCCCTTCTTGCCTTCCTCTTGACTTCAAAAGAGTTGAAAGGAATGGAGAACAGTTTCAAAAGATACTTGTTTTTGCTTCCTTGCCTGTTAATCTGTGAGGGATCAAGAATAAGCAGCCTATAGCATTTATGTCCATCCTAAAACTAAAATGAGTAAAACCTCTTTAGTAAGGAAGAGTAGGTGAAGAACAAGCTAGAACATCTCAGAAATACTAGCTAGTAGTAAGAATAAAAGCTCTCCATCACATTTTAGTAACTGAGCAGCAGTTTTCATTTTATCTCACATTGCACGAATTCCAGTGGCTGTTACTGGAGTTCCCTTTTCTGTCTACATCTCTACATCTTAAGTGTGCTCCTTGAGTTCTTGCTTTGAACTTTCCCCCTTTTTTGATAACTTCCATACCTGCATCTTTAGCTAAGCCCTATCCCTATATTCCAGATTCATATATCCACCTATCTACCCAACATCTTCACTTGATGTCTAGCAAGAATCTCAAACTCAACTTCTCCAAAAAATGAACTCCTGGTGTTTCTTTCCTAAGCTTATTCCATGTCTTGCCTTTTTGATCTCGGTTGATGACAACTCTATCCTTCCACTGGTTCAAAAGAAAAACTCTGACATCTTCTTTGCCTCTCTCCCACAAACTACAACATGCTTATTAGCAAATCCTACTGGCTGTAGCCTCAAATCACATGTAAAATCAAATAATTTCTCATGACCTCCACTACTACTGATCCTATTCAAGCCAACGTCATCTCTTGAGTATTGCTTCAGCAGCCTCCTAACTGGTCTTCCTGCTACCATCACGGCCTTCTTGCAGTCCACTCTCATCCCAGGAGCCAGAATAATCCTCCAAGAATATAAGTCAAATCCTGAGCTTCATCTTCTCAGAATCTTCTAATGGTGCTGCATCTCACTCACAATAACATACATGATAGTAAACTAGAAGTTAGACTCTTAGAAATGGAAAAGGAGATCTGAGGAGAAGTGAGGAAAGAGAGCGGGGTTAAGGGTTTGAAAATGATCAAGGTATGTTATATTCATGTACAAATTTCCCACAATGAACACCACTATTCCGTATTACAAATCTGAACTAATATAGTCAATAATTTTTTAAAGCCAAAATCCTTAAAATGATTAAGAAAACTTTCCACAGTTGGCCCACTATGCCTCCTCTCTACCCCTTTCTCCCTGACTCATTTTGTTCACAAGTTGACTGGCTTCCTGTTTCAGGAGGATATGCAGCAACTTCCCACCCTAGTACTTTAGGACTTGCTTTATTTATTTATTTATTTATTTTTGCCTCAAACCTCTCTCCCCCAACCTGCTCTATATTTGTGTGACTCATTCCCTCACGCTGCATGATTTCTGAGGGTAAACATTAGACTTTGTTAATTCTCTCAATTGATAGGATGGAGATGTATTCTTCACCCTATTTTATAAAAATAAATGCCATTTTCTGGTACTCCAGTTTCTTCTCCTCTGTGTTTTCTTTTTTTCTAAAGTACTTATTGCCCTCAACATTAAATAAATATATGTAAATGAACTTACTATCTACCTTCCCCACTTGGAATTTAAGTTCCATTACAGTAGAGATAATTTTGCTCTATTTTGTATAGTTCCCTGAATAGTTTCTGACATGTAATAGGCACGTAAATGGCCAGAATAGCATATACCTGTTCATGAGTGAATGAACGAAGGAACCATTGGACCATGGTCAATTGTCAGCCAAGCACCACTTCAACAGAAAGCAGAAGACAGATGGAGAGCTTTGGCAAAAGCAGACATCTGTTTTTCCTAGGTCCCCAAGTTGCACTGGAAGCTCTCCTGAGAAAAGGGAAATGGCAAAAGGTCCTAAGGGTACTGAATAACCATCCAATCTCTATCTCGGGAGACAGAGCTTTGCCCATGAAAAGTACAAGATTTGGTAGCAGAGGTCTGATTTTAAAGTCCACATTTAGTCTCAGTCCCCTTATCTATAAAATAAAGTCATTTTTCTTAAAGATGCAATAAAGATATAGAGACAAAAAGTAAATAAGTATAGTCATATTAGAGAACAACTTTGACTTGAGTCTATTTAGCAGTTGAGTCACATACCCCTAATTGATGGATATGTGATTAGTCAGAAAAATGGCCAAAGTGCCAGGTTACCATAAAAACTTATTGATTCAAAAGGGGGAAGATGCTGCAGCTGGAGCAGCCCCCAAAAGGCAGCATGCCACAGCCAGAGTAATGGAGGGACTGCAGCTCAAAGGGCCCAGCAAAGCCAGCAGTTGGTGAGTGAAGTGAACTGGTTCTGTGCTTTGTCAGAGATGTGGAACAGAAGTGAGTGTGAGGACCCACCATTTTACTTGAAATGGATCAGGGTGAAACCCAGCAGTAGAACAGTCCCAGGTCACTTCACTGCCAGAGTCCCAGAGTAGAATAAGGAAAAAGCCATCCAGTCACAGTGGACTGAAGGCAACTGGAGAGCAGCCTAGGGGGAATTCTGCTGAAAGGTAGAAACTGAGACCACCCAGATTCCACTCAAGTGGTCACCAAAAGTCACTCTTAACCCTAAATACAAAGGACCAGAAACATCCCTCTGGTCTGCAACCAGCAGAGTGGCCTTGATACAGTGGCACAAGAAGGCAAGCAGCCATGTTCTACTGCAGCACAGGAGCATTCCCCTTACCTAAAATCAGCAGGTAGGAGGAGTTAGTGGAACAGAGGAAGCTGTGCAAGATCTGGAAGGAGACAACTGTACATAGGTCTGGGAGCAACTTGGGCTTTCCCTACCTGAGAGTATCATAGCAACTGGTATAACACTGTAGAGAGAAACACAGTAAGGAGATGCAGACATCTAAAGCCTTGTCAGAACAGACCCTGCCCCCACATCGAGAGGACAAGAATATACCAGCACCAACATAAAATATAAAGCAAAATAAAAAATAGAAAATGACAAGACACAGAAGCAAAATGCAACCCCAGATCTCCAGCCCACCAAGAAGTCCAGAGCACAATGAGATAGAAGAAATAGGAAGTCACACACTGATCTTTCTAAAATGATAGCAGCAAAAGTGAAAAAACAAATGAATGTGTCTATAGAAAAAAATAATCTCTTAGATAAAAAGAAATGATCAAAATGAAAGACATGCCCAACAAATCTAGAGTAGGCACAGATGAAAAAAACTAGGGGAACTTAGGAAAATGATGGAAACCATGAATGCCCAACACAGGAAATAAATGAAAGCCATGTAGCAGATCCAAACAGGTATCCAGGAGATTAAAAACTCCATTGAAAGTATCCACAATAGATTGAGTGAATGAAAAGATAGAATATTAGATCTAGAATACAGGATTGCAGTTAGTGACCACAAAAAGAAAAGATATCTTACAAATAGCAATAGCTGAAAGATGAAGCAAAGAAGAACAACATAAAACAGATTGGAGTTAATGAGAAAGCTGGAGATACAGCAAATGCCATAAAAAATTCTTTACAGAAGTAAGGACAGAAAACATCCCAAATAAGGATAAAGAATTTGACATACAAATAAATGAGACATGCAGAACTCCAATTAGTCATGATCAAACTAAATCTACACCAAGGGATATAATAATCAAGATTCCAGAAATTCAGCAGAATAGAATATTAAAAGCAATTAGAGAAAAGAAATAAATCAGCTATAAAGGAAAACTTATTAGAATCACAGATGACTTCTCAACACAAACCCTTAAGTAAAGAACAGCTTGGAGTGAAGTATTTCAAGCTCTAACAGAATGCAACCTCCAACCCATACTGATGTATCCAGAAAAACTAGCTTTCAAGATCAATGGAGAAATAAAATATTTCCATAACAAAGAACAACTGAAGAAATTTATGACTGCCAAACCAGTTCACCGAAATGCTCTGAAGGATATTTTTTAACAAAGATAAGTAAGACAACAATTCCAAGAACACCAGTAGTAAGAAATCACCAGGCAGGGAAAGTAATTAAACAGAGGGGAAATACAAATTGCCAACAACAGAAAAATAATATGAGAAGGATAAGCCAACAGATATCAGTTATAACCATCAATGTAAATAGTCTCAATTCACCAATCAAAAGAAAGAGACTGGTAGAATGAATCAAGAAGCAATGTCCAACAATATGCTGCATATAAGAAATACATCTAACTCAGAATGAAATTCATAGACTAAAAGTCAATAGAAAACAATATTCCATGTAACAGGAACCCAGAAAAAAAGAAGGGGTAGCTATTCTATTTGAAGACAATATGAACTTCAACCAAAATTGATCAAAAGAGACACAGATGGCTACATACTTGTTAAGAAAACTGCAAGAACAAGAGATAATAATCAGAAATATATGTGCACCAAATATGGTGCACCCACCTACATGAAATAAATATTAATGGACATGAAAAATCAAATGAGCACTAACACAATTCTAATGGGGGGTCTTGATGCTCTATGGTCACAAATAGATCAACTAGACAAAAAAAATCAACAAAGGAACATCAGAACTAAACCAAAGCTGTGAACATATGGACTTAGTAAATGTCTACAGTGTTCCATCCCACAATATCAGAATACACATTCTTCTCAGCTGCACATGTAATGTTCTCCAAAATAGAACACAATACTAGCTCATAGAATATACTTAAGTAAATGCAAAGGAATTGACATTATCCCTTGTGTATTATCTGATCATAATGCAATGAAACTGGAAATCAGTGGCAAAATAAACCATAAAACAGAATGAGCTTAAATAAAAAACCTAATGCTGAACCTCAAGCTTCTAGAAAAAGAAGAACAAATCACACTCAAAGCTTGTATGAGGGAGAAAATTTTAAAGATTGGAGCAGAAAGTAATGCAACTGAGACAAAAAACAGAACACAAAGAATCAATGAATTGAGGAGTTTGTTCTTTGAATGATTAAATAAAATTGATAAACCCTTAGCTAACCTTATCAAAAAGAGGAAAGAAAAGTCTCAAATTCATGCAATTAGGAATGAAAAGGGTGAAATCACAATGGATCCTGTGAAGATCATCAATAACTACTTTGAGAAACTGTATGCTAGTAAGATGGAAAACACAGAAGAAATGGACTGATTGCTTGGTACATATGAATTATCAAAATTGAATCAAGAAGATATAAAAATTTTTAATTAGCTAACATTGATCAATGCAATTGAAAATGTAATTAAAAATACCAACAAAGAAGAGCCCAGATTCTGACATATTCACTGCTGAATTCTGCAAGAAATACAAAGAAGATGTAATGTCCCTGCTGAGGAAACTGTTGAATGAACTTGAAATGGTAGCAAAACTCCCAAATCATTCCTGGAAGCAAATATTACCCCAATACCAAAACTACAGAATGGCCCAACCAAAAAAAAAAAAAAAGCAAAAAACAAACAAAAAAAACCCTGCAGACCAATCTCCCTAATTAATATAAACACAAAAATTCTCAGTAAGATACTGCCAAATAAAAATCATCAAGAATATTACTCAACACACACAAAGATGGCAGAACAGTAAACAGCAGGGTAAGTGGCCTCCCTGAAAGATACTGTCCAGATGCTGGAATATAGCAACATGGGGAAGACAAGAAGCAGGGAGGTGGGTCCTCTGGACCCCCAGAGAATCTAAGCGAGAATTGAAGCCCACAGAAAGAGTAAAAAGAAGCACTCAAACAAGGAAGGTGGTGGCTGGTGGCATCTCTGCCCGGAGCCAGATCCACTCTGTGAAAGGAGTTGCTGGAACCTGGGGACATGTGATTAAAGTGCTGCAGCCATGGCAGCAGTGGCAGTGGCAACCCTGTAGGCCTCTGCCCAGAGAGGCACCATTGGAGGAGAGTGGCAATGGACAGGGGGAGCAGATCTGGAGGACTAAAACTGGCTGATGGTGAGTGCAGCAAACCCCAAAGCCCCGTAAGGGAGAGCAAGGGACTGGCAGCCATTTAGGGGCTGGAGCTGCTCTTAGTTGGGCATAGTCCCATAGAAATTGCTCCAACTGAGCCCTGGAGGGTCCTGGCAGGTGACTGGCTCAGTCTGGAGACCATGGCTCCATGCGCACCCTAGGGGTGATAGTGGAAGAATCACACATAACTGGCCCATGTTCCCAGGCAGTGGCCCTGCCCCTGTGCACTGTGCCAGACATTGGGGAGCTAAGGCGGGCTGGGGAAAGGCAGAGGACAGTGCTGTAACAGCTTACCCAGTGGTAACCATCAGATATCCACAATCAGCACTGGCTAGAAGAACCAGTCTGACCTTAGAGAAAATACAAGATCCCTGGTACACACTTGTCCAGAATAACCCAGAAATATGTCAAGACAAAAAAGCAAAAAGGCAGTCTCTGGCCTCCAATCCAAGCAGAATAAATCCAGGAGAAGCAAATGCAGAAGAGGTCAGGAGTCCCACAACTAAAGTCTCTGAGGTGATGACAACTGAAGTAAAGAAACAGCTTCATGAGTCTATAAAAGAAATTAGAACAGAAATACTAACAACTAAAAGAAGAAATGAAAAACATAATAAAAGAATTGCTAAGCATCTCTAAAGGAGACATAGATGAAAAATGGAGCATAGGAAAATGAGGGAAACCTGGAATGAACAATACAAAAAAGATTTAGAATACATGAAACAGATTCAAAGAGATTACCAGGAAATCAAAAACTCCAATGAAAGTTGGCAAAACCACCTGAAGGAAACTGAAGATAGACTTTCAGACCTTGAAGACAGGTTTGCAGCTTGTGATCATGAAAGGAAATATCTCTTAAAAATAACAAGAAACCTGGAAGTAACAATACAATGGCTGCAAGACAACCCAAAGAAAAGTAACTTAAGAATAAAAGGTGTGAGTGAAAAAGCAGGGGTCAATACAAATCAAATTAAAACACTATTTATAGAAATAATTTCAGAAAACTTTCCAAGCATGGGAACAGGAAGTGACTTTCAGATAAGTGAAGTATATAGAATTCCAGTTAAACATAACCAAAATATACCTACACCAACATATAATAATCAAAATCCCAGAAATTCAACACAAAAACAGAATATTAAAAGCTATTAGAGAAAAAAAAACCACATCACCTACAAAGGAAAACCCATCAGAATCATGACGGACTTCTCAACACAAACCATCAGGTCAAGAAGAGCTTGGAGTAAAATATTTCAAGCCCTGAAAGAAAACAACTTCCAAACCAGATTGATGTACCCTGCAAAACTATCTTTCAAAATCAATGGAGAAACAAGATACTTCCATGACAAAGAACAACTAAAGGAATTTATGACAACTAAGTCAATCCTACAAATAATACTGAAGGACATTTTAGAGAGAGATTAAAAAGTCCACAGCTCCAGAAACAGCGGCAGAGGGATATCACCAAGTGGGCCAGACAATTGAATAATCCATCATCAGGATTTGAGTCCAGTATTGTTTTCAATGAGCGGTTTAGTTTGATCTTATTCTACCTCGACCTGCCTAATTGCATTATATATATTGACATAGACAGCTATTTCAAAGATAACAAAATATATTAAGGTAACCTATATTGATATTTGATAACCTTGTTTTGAAACACTGTTGTCTTAGTTACTTTTTGCTCATTGCAGAGACAAAATACCTCACGCCCAAAATTAGGGAAGGAAAGATTTATTCTTACAGTTTCTCAGGAGTTTCAGTCCACAGTTAGCTGGTTCCAAGTCAGCACAGCATGGTGGGGCTGCCCTTCATGGCGGCTGCAAGTCGCAAGGCACGCTGGTGAGAGAGCAAGAGTGCACGTGCGCATGAGAGAGGGCAGAAGCGAGCAAGAGGAAGACATGCCTCCTTTACACTGTATGTCAGCTCCATCCCTGGGCAGGTGGAGTACTGACACTGCCAATCTCTGCGCCAGACTCAGCCCCACAAAAAGTATATGAGGACTTGGGGGCACATAGTATATCACCCAATACAACTGTACTGCTTTCATTGTTCTGTTTTGAGTGATTTTAACCTATTTTGGTTTGTTTGGTTGTATTATAACAGATGATATAGGGCAACTGCTTAGAAGATGAGGCATTATAGAAATCAACGTTGTATTACTATGTATTGCTTCGATTGTTTTATTTTTTTGGGTTTTATTCTGTACTATTTTGTTTGGTTATATTAGGCCCGATGGTATGGGCAGTTATTTTGAATATAACAAGAGGTATTACAAGGGGAAAGGAGGAAAGAAGGAAGGGAGAAGGAAAAAGACATAGATTTATATGTGGGTATACATAAGATAGTTAAAATGACTATACTACTAAATGCATTAACTATTGAGAGAGAACAGTTGATACTTATATGATTAGATCAATTTTACATGTCTATATCTGTCAATCTGAGCAACCCCGTTGAAGGTAATGATGTACAATGTTACAACCACTGTCAAATTCCAATCATCTCATTTTGTAAACCTATAATGTTACAGTATCAGATTTGTTGTTGTTGTTTGTTGGTCCCTTTAGCTTTTTGTTTCTCTTTTCTGTGATCATTGTTTTATTTTTTTATTGGTTTTATTCTGAACTATTTTGTTTGATTACATTAGGCCTGATGATATGGGCAGTTATTTTAAAGACAACAAGAGGTAAGGGAAAAGGAGGAAAGAAGGAAGGGAAAAGGAAAAAGACATAAATTTATAAATAGGTATACATAGGATAGTTGAAATGACTATATTACTAAATGCATTAGCTATTGAAAAAGAACAGTTAATACTCATATGATTAGATCAGTTTTACATGTCTATATCTGTTAATCTGAACAACCCCTTTGAAGGTAATGATATGCAATATTACAACTACTGTCAAATTCCAATCATCTCATTTTGTAAACCTATAATATTATCGTATTGGATTTGTTACTGTTGTTTGTTTGTCTCTTTTGCTTTTTGTTTCTCTTTTCTGTGTCCATTTTCTCTTAAATAAAAATATTTTAAAAAAAAAAGAATATTACTCACCGTGACCAAGTAGAATTCATCTCAGGGATGCAGGGATGATTCAACATATACAAGTCAATAAATGTAATACACCATATCAACAGAGCCAAAGACAAAAATCATATGATCATCTCGGAACATAAAGGAAAAGCATTTGAAAAAGTTCAACAACCATTTATGATAAAAACTCTTCAGAAAATTGGAATATAAGGTCTTTATCTCAATCTGATAAAAGTCATCCAGGACACACTAACAGTCGTCATCATACCTAATGTGAAAAATTGAAAGCTTCAACTCTAAAATCAGGAACAAGACAAAGATGTCCACTGTCACCACTCTTATTAAATATAGTTCTGGAAACATTAGCCAGAGCAATTTTAGACAAGAGAAAGAAATAAGAATATGAAAGGAAGAAGTTAAGTTATCATTATTTGTGGATGGCATGATACTCTACATAGAAGACCCCAAAAACTCCACCAAAAGACTCCAGATTTAAAAAGCAAATTCATAGTGTAGCTGGATACAAAGTCAACATTCAAAAAATCAGTAGTCTTACTGTACACAAAAAAGCATACTCACTGAGAGAAATTAGGAAAACCACACCTTTCACAATAGCATCAAGAAAAATGAAATACATAGATATCAATCTAATTAAGGAAGAAAAAGACCTTTACATTAAAAACTACAGTTCTCCAAAAAAGAAGATTGAAGAGGATATCAAAAACCAGAAAGATATCCCTTGCTCAGGGTTAGGAAGAACCAATATCATGAAAATGGTCATTGTTACAAAATTGTTATACAGATTTAGTGTAATCCTAATCAAAATTCCATTAGTATACCTCAAAGAACTAGAGAAAATATTCTTAAAATTCATTTGGAACCAGAAGAGATCCAGAATAGCAAAACATCCTAGGCAGCAAAGGAAAAGGAGGGGATATCACAATTCCTGACTTGAAATTATACTATAAACCTACTGTGATAAAAACAGCATAGTTGGCTGGGCATGGTGGTACATGCCTGTAACCCCAGCACATGAGAGACCAAGGTCAGAGGATCAATACAAGTTTGAGGCCAGCCCTGGTTACATGGTGAATTTAAGGCCAGCCCAAACTCTATAGTGAGACCCTGTCTTTAAAAAAATAGCATGGTACTGGCAAAAAACAGACCCAAGGATAAATGGCACAGATTAGAAGATTCAGTAACAACAACAAACACACTCAGCCATCTTATCTTTGACAAAAGGGCCAAGCATGTTCACTGGAAGAAAGATAGCCTCTTCAATAAATGGTGCTGGACAAATCGGCTTTCCACATGCCAAAGAGTAAAACTAGACCCATGTCTCTCACCATACACTAAACTAAAAACCAAAATGAATCAAAGGTCTAAATATTAAAACAGAAATATTAAATCTGCTGGAAGAGATAATAGGTAGAAGAATGGAAGACATGGGGTTTAGGCAAAAATTTCATGAACAAAACCCTGATCACAGAGGAAATAACACAATCAACAACTCATCTTATTAAAAAAGCTTTTCCAAAGCAAAAGAAATTACCAATAGAGCAAAAAGACAAAAGATAGTGTGGGAAAACATTTTAGCCAGTAATCCCTCAGACAAAGCACTAACATTTAGAATGCATAAAGAATCTTAAAAAATCAGACCTCCCCCCCCAAAAATTTAAAGACCTAATCCAAAACAGGGCATCTGAGATGAATGCATGCTTCTCAGATGAAGAAATACAAATGGCAAATAAATACATGAAAAAATGTTCAACATCACTGGTCCTTTAAGAGATACAAGTTAAAACAATGCTGACATTCCATATCACTCAGAAATAATAGCTATTATCAAGAAATTAACCAATATCAAATGATGGAGGGGATGTGGGGAAAAAGGAACACTTCACTGTTGGTGGGAGTGTAGACTGGTGCAACCACTGTGGAAATCAGTGTGGAGATTCCTCAAAACAATAGGATTAAAGGTCAAATTTCACCCAGCTATTCCTCCTCTCAGTATTTTCCCAAAAGAATTAAAAACATCATACCACAGCAACATATGCATACTCATGTTTGTAGCAGCATGGTTTGTAATAAAATTAACCTCTCTACCCATGATTTTTCCAGTGTTTTATAGACAGATGCTCCATATAAAATATGGGTGGAAGGGACATTATAGTGGGGAATTAAATATTTTATTAAAATTCATAGAAAATGAGGAAAGCCTAGTTAAAAAAACCATACTGTGTGATTCTATTTATATGAAATTCTAGAACTGGAAAAGTAAAACCCTATAGTGTTAGAATCAAAATAGTGATGGTCTCATGTTGGAAATTGAACAAATGGATGTGTCAAGAAGAGACTAAGGGATCTAGGGGTAAAAATCTCCTATAAATCTGGTAGTGGGTATTTGATAATGCATTTGTCAAAATTCATCAAATTCTATACTTAAAATCTGTTTATTTCACTATACATAAATTACATTTCCATTTTAAAAGTTTAAAGCATAGAGGAAAAAATGAATTTTAGTTTTGACTCTAAACTGAAAAATAATACAATTATTTCAAGGGTTTTTAATGAAACCTCAGAAAAATCCAGTGATGTGGGTTTGAAAGTCAAACTCATCTTTGAAATGAAGAAGCTGAAGGACACAATATTAAGTAACTTTGGGGTCCACATCGCAGGAAGAACCAATTCAAGACTCAAACCTAGCCACGGAATTCACCACCTCACTGCAGCTGACTCAGAAGGGCCTACTGTGGACTGTAAAGGAAGATTTTGGTTCATTTATTCCAAGTACATACCACGTTTTTTAGCCTCAGGAGTGTGTGAGTAAAGAGAACACGTGAATGATAAGTAACCAGACCAGACTTTATTCAAAGAGGCGCATTAGTAGGAAATTACAAGGACAGATAATAATCTGTGGAACCATAGGGACAGAAACAGAGATGAAATTTTGTCTCCCATGCTACAATGCATTTTATTTTTGCCTTAATATTTTTTTATAAAACAAATAATCTCATCTTCAGAGGAATAAATGAAGTAAACATATGACTTCGAGTGTAATAAAACGAGCTTTACATTGAATACCACCATAACCTAGATTGTCACTTCAAATGAAGCCTATTTAAATGTAACATGGAAGCCTTAGTCATATTGTAATTTTTGGCCTGTTTTTAATGCATCCCTCTATATACAATGGCTTTTATTTAAGGTAGGAAAACGACAAGAATAAAAATGTCACAGAATAGTTAGGAGCCTTGTGGTACAATATTTCTCAATAGCCCTTTTATTTAATGATTGAATTCTCTGTATCTTCCTTAGTGAGGGAAAATGCTAGGCAATTTAAATGCATACAAGCATGCAGCACCTAGCTGACTTAGCATGCAGAGGGGAACAGAAATGAACTCATATGGATCAGGGATGACATTAACCACTATAAAGAAACAGGGGAAAATAAATAACAGAGTGTTGCTTACAACATAGGCCTCTAAACATAGCAAATAAATACTTGCTTGATATTTTTTCTCAAATGGGACATTAAGTAGAAGGTCCTCCAAGGAGAAAAGCACTTATTTGGGTGAAAGAAACATAAATTAAAGTTGTATAATATAAGTAATGGTAACATTAAAGAATACATAATCGGTGCATAGAAGCAAAAACGTCTACAAAATCCCTTAGCTACACTGCAGAGGAGCTCAAGTCTTTCACAGGCGGCTTGAGAACACTGCTCTGCGCCAGGACTTCCTGGGAGGATGGAAGTGCTTTCTGTTTGCCCTGTCCGGTAAGGTCATTGCGAGCCAACATGGTGCCAGTTGAGCACTTCAAATGTGGCAAGTGTGACAGAAGAACTCAATTTTAAACTGTATTTAATTTTAATCTAAATGACTGCATGTGACTAATAGATCTTGTAATTGGACAGTACACACTTAGAATAGTTTCAAAGGCACAGATAACCATTCAAAACTGAACTTAACTTAGGGTAAACCCTTGATGTTTCTGTCACTTCCCAAATGGACTTTTGAACATTAGACTTACATCTACATGATTTTAAAATTTCTATTTATTGTAGACACCTGCTATTCCTAGGGGGGAAACTTCTAGCCATATCTGATATTTGTTCCACAGCAATGAAATGAAATGTGACATCTGGAAACACTCTTGTTCCTTCCCTTGACCCGTAAGATTTCCAGAGCATGGCCTCACATAGAGTTGATATAGAGCTTCATCCAATTCTTATATTCAAAACTACAGAAGTGATAATGTCTCCTGGTGGGTTTCTTGAGAACAAAATAGAACAGGTCTGACAGCCTACTTTGGCAAGAGCTTACTGCTCTTACTAACAGATTTCTCCTATGTGGCTAGTCCCTCCACAGGCTGTAATGCTATAGCATTATGATCCTCTATAGTCTTCTACATTTCTTTGTTCTGAATATATTTAGTCCTTGGTGGAAATTACCCTTGGAATCTATGCAATGAAACTCACTTCCAGTGAGCAAAACATTGTTTTGATTATAAACAAGGTCATAAATTAAGCTAGAAAAGGAATGCAGATTGTATTTAATTGACTTGTAATAATTGTGTGGAGCAGTTGCTAATAATAAATTGATAATGTCCTGAGATGCCTTGAAATACATTTAGACTCAGTGGAAAATTATGTTGTAATCATTTAGTAATGTTTTTCATGAGCTCACAAGTAGGGATTTGTGGCTTCCCTTCATGAGGAGTAGTGTGTATGTGGCCCCTATATGAGGCAAAACAAGAACACAATTGCATAAGGCATAATTCAAACACATCTACAACTATGTATCCTGCAAGGGATGATTAGAGGTAAAGTAGGAGCATACAGATAGTAGAGATCGATTGCAACTCAATGGCACAATAAAGAGGTGGCACTTTAGTTAGGTTTCAAAGTTGAGTGGATGAGGAGTAATTAAGGAGGGCAAAGGCACTGCCAGCAATGCCTTGCATGGCAGAGGAAGGCAAATGTCGCATGACAAAGGCAAAAGCGTTGAATGAAAATGTGAAAAAGACAGCATGGTGACATCTAGAAAAGGATTAGACACTATGTTATGGGATCTACTTTGCAGTATAAGTACCAGCAGATATTTCAACAGTCAGAATTACGCTTCAGGAAGATAATTTTGACTTTGATGAGCAGGACAATTAGGGGAAACAAGATATCAAGTGTGGTAAGCTGTTCCATTCATTTATTTGTAATATAAATTCACAAAGTTCCAAAATGCTATTGGTTGCTGCCCCCACAACCATTTCATCCTTTTAAATATTTTTTTAAAAATTATAATATTGTTCAGGCAACAAAATAAAGAAGTTGGACCTTTCACTTTACGTGAGTTGAATCATTCTTTGCCCATAAATCCATTCCCTTTTGCTCATGCTTGTCTTGGTTCTTACTAAAGAAATATCATGACTTCAGCTGTGGATGGAAACAGGCAGCAAAGGTGCTACAGTTCTGCAGACAGAGTTGCAGCTCAGCTGGAATGGGAGTTTTCCTTGGGCACCTTGGGCATTCAATCAAAACCCCCAAAAAGCCATCATTTAGGAGGCCACATCCCAGAGGAAGGGTTATAAATTGGATAAAGGGTTGTACAGTGTGAGTGCACTTCATTCCACTGAAAAACATACTTTATAATGATGTTTTTGTTATGCATATTTTACTAGTGGAAAAATAGCATTTATAGTACCACTGAAATGTGTCTGGGTCATATATATAAAGAAGACCAAAGTAAAGGAGAAAAAGAACAACGTTGGAGACTTATCCTACATGATTTCAAAACTTACCATAAGGGAATAGTAATCTAGGCAATGTGCTACTGGTGGATAGAGAAACAGATGAATGGAACAGATGAGAGAGTGCAGAAATAGACGGGATATTCATATTCAATTGATATTGGGCAAAGGAGCTAAGGTAATTCAGTGTGGTACAACTGAATAAATATATGGAAAACATTAACATGAGACAAATTAATTATAAAACTAAATGCCAAAGCTCCTGGGCAACATCACAAGGTTTGAGACTGGGCCTGAGAATTCTTATTTTGAGCAAGTTTCCCAGGTAACATCTATTCTGCTGTTTCAGTGTCTAAATTTTATCTTTGCTTTTTAACAGCATAGTGCAAAAACAAAAAAAAATACAAGTGCTAACATTTTTATCATTCAAATATTCATCTGAATAATTATAAAGTAAAACAATAACTTTCTAGGAGTAAATTGAAACTATTAATAATTTAGGATTAAGCAGAAATAATAGCAGCTGCAAAGAAACATCCATTTCTACCATGTTAAATTTAGAACTAAGAAATGGTTTTAGGAGAAGTCTAAGTGCAATACTGCATGCCAAGAGAAATTTATGACATTTATGACATGGCCTAATGCAAAGAAAAAATAATGCATATAATGCATGTCCTTGTTTATGTGCCCAACATGAAAATAAGATATTCAAATAGAATTCAACATGGTGGCTTATTCTTGCTACATTGTGCTTCATAATAAAATACTGCTGCCATTTCCCTGGGTTAGAAAAAGCCCTCTG
>RJWM01033772.1:0-20297 GCA_004363535.1 Dasyprocta punctata
GAAACCATGTAACCACAGAGACACCTGTTGATTTCATTCTTTTATCTAAACTTTCAACCCTGGCCAAAAAAGAAAGTATATATTATTCTGTTAGAGCTTGCAAAAGTAGTAGTAATAGTAATGGTAGTCGTAGTAGTAGAAGCAATAAACGAAGCAGATTCAAGCAGTCTTTGAGCTGTTTGTGTGTCTGTTCTCCACGTGCCGATGCTCAGCCCACCTTCGGGGACTCTGTGGACCTAGCCCGGCTGGACCGCGGCACACAGGGGTCCTGGGCATTGAGAAAATCAGGCAGATCTTTAATCTTTCCTGAAAACCAAGAAGAGGACTAGTCTAATACCCCAGATGGAGACCACCCAGAACTGTGGCTAAGTGCAAGACGGAGACTCCATCTCATCTTGCCCAGGGTCGGGCTGTGGTGGCTGGCACTGAGTAGAGGCTCTGGAAGGCCAAATGCAAAGCAGAGACTCATATGGGACTGATATCTGTGGAAGACAAGACTGCCTAGGAGTGGTGCTGGATATCAGATGGAGACTCTGGTGGGTCCAGGGATGGCACAGGGCAGTGAGTGCTAGGTGGGAACTCAAGCAAAATCAGGTGCCAGTCACAAACTCAAACATAACCAGTGTTAGTTCTGTGTGACTAGCTCCTAGTTAATGGGGACAGACCTGAGTTGCCCAACAGTGACTTGCATGTTCCTGGAACCTGAAACTGATGACTACAGATACAAGCAGCTCAGTGGACTTGTGGATGACATTTACTCGTTTGTCCTGTCACCACCTGTGACAGCATGAGTATAAAGGGCCTCTGGTGTGTGCTGGCAAGGGTGCTGAGAATTTCATCCTCCTTGGTGTTTAGAGAAAGCATGGTGGAATGAAGGGGCTGTATACCTGGAGTCTATTTTGGGAAGTTAGACTCTGTGACACACCTTGGTTTCCTCCAGTTATTTGAGAAGTTCTCAAGATAACCATTCCTGGGTGACTGAGGTTGGGGACCCTGCAGACAGATCATAGAGGCCTCTTCCCCTCTTTTTAACTTCTACGTGTATATTTTGTTTGATCTACCAGTATTTTCTTTCAAATTGATTTTCTATATCAGGGTGTATGTCTCTCCCCTGTTTCAATTACCTCTGTTTTTAGTTGATCCGTGACTCTCTGCAATGTGAATTCTCTTTTACTTAGTCAAGTTTGATCTCTACAATTCATATTTTTCTGAATCTATAGAGCTTTAAATTAATTTTGGTTCACTATTGGACAGAAGGTATATGATATGTTTAGGGTTCCCTTTCTTTTTCTTTCGAGACAGGGTCTCACTATGTAATTCAGACTAGGATTGAACTCACTATGCACCTCAGAATGGCCTTGAACACTTACAGGAGTGTGCCACTGTGCCCAGCAAATGACTGTTTGGGTTTTTATTTTCTTTAATTATTAGAGATCAAACTTACAACCTTTGCACTGAAAATTAAAATTTTTATTTTGAAAAATGTTCTTGCTACATCACTGATTTGCCCAGACTAGACTTGAATTTGCCATCCTCTTCCCTCAGCGTCTTAGAGTGCTGGAATTGGAGGTGTTCACTAACAACCAGCTATTCAAAAGTAAAATTTGAACAGAAACTATTGGCAACTACAGAAATCATTGGTGATGGCTAAATGCTATTTTCACCCCTAGAGAAAGACTGTGATGTATTCAGTAAGTTATCTTATACATGCAAAGAAAAAAATTAAGTTTTTAGCTTTCATAAATTGTCCTTTTAGTATATTTGATTCCATATTTCTTTTCCTAAACTAGTTTAACAGTTTTCACTATAATTCTGGAAGATAATGTATTCTTAATTGAGCTCTTTGATGCCTTTGGTGCTCCTGGAATGATTGCTACTAGTATTAACAACTAGCTAGTCAAACGAGGCCTAGCATCTTATGAAATAGGATAAGCAGATGGGTAAAAATTCCATTTTTTGTTTCATATGTAACATTTTAATTACAAAAAGACAAACTGGAATTACTTTCTTCTATCTTTCCTGCTTCATAAAACTTAGAGGGAAGTAATTATAGTCATTAGTCTGATGGAGTAGAGTGCCTTTCCCCTTCACCTTTAAGAAATCTTAAAGCTAAAAGAAAAAGCTTCTCCAGGTGCTTCTAGGAAAAAGAAACTGGCATCTCTTTTTAGGTGTGATGTCTGTTTTGGACTTGTGACTTTTTGAGAAAGGAAATTGACAAAAAAAAAAAAAGAAGAAATGGCACGGTAGAAAATAGCATAGTAATAGTATAGTTCACATTCCCATTTGAAGGAATAAGAAATTTCTAGGTCCAAGTGGTAAGTTTTTGTGTGTGTGATGCATGGGATCAAAACCAGGGTCTCACACATTCTAGGCAAATACTTTGCAAATAAGCTGCATCCAAAACCTCTTTAAGTAGATACTTTTAATAATAATCAGATTTAAACCATTGTGATCACACCCACCAGAGACTGGCCAGTGGTTGAGTTCATTTCAGAAACAAAAGAGCAGAGTGCAAAAGCAGATGGAAGGCTTTGAAGATCATGATAATTCTTCCACAATAAATGTTTGTACAATGGGAGTGCACCCTGCAAAATAACTCTCATATATAGCCCTAAAGAAAGCACATTTTTGGATAGCACCTACCCATAATGCCTGTCAGTTTAAGCTAGAGTAACAATGACAACTAGAACAGGCTTCCAGTGACACCTCCTACAATATTCTTTGGTTTAACACCCCTTATATACCTTGTCACAGGTAGAGCTAGAAGCAGAAAAAAAAAAAAAAGAGCCTAAACTTCTTCCACTGAAAGTCTCAAAAGAGGAAATAAATGAGACTAAACATTTGAACTATGTTAAATTAAGTTTTTCTCAATTTTTAAAAAATACAATTTATAACA
Source organism: Dasyprocta punctata (assembly GCA_004363535.1). Taxonomy (NCBI): domain Eukaryota; kingdom Metazoa; phylum Chordata; class Mammalia; order Rodentia; family Dasyproctidae; genus Dasyprocta; species Dasyprocta punctata. The sequence continues at coordinate 2,897 of RJWM01033772.1, forward strand.
TAAATATAAAATATATACATATATAATTTAAAACATCAGAATAGTTGTTATATACTGTTTGTAGTATGACTTGAAACATATATGCTTTTAAAATTCTCTCATTTTAGATACACAAGTAAATGATTTGACATAGTAGACTATTCTGAAACTATATGCTACATGTTAAAACAAAAATAGTCATGTATCATCACAGTCAAGGTACAGAATAATATCCAGGTATGGTGCATCATACCTGTAATCCCAGCACTTGCGAAGTTAAAGCAGGAAGATTGCCACAAGTTTGAGGCCAGTCTGGGGTACACAGTGAATTCAGATGAAGCCTGAACTATACAGTGGGACCCTGTCTCAAGCAGTCCCCTCAAAAAAATGATACAGATTCACCATTCCACATAGTACCTTTGTGCCTTTTCTAGTCAATCCCTTCCTTCTCCAATGCCTAGAAAACACTGATCTAGATTTTACTCTCATACTTTTAACTTTCACATAACTTTATATAAACAGTAATACAATATTTTGCCCTTTCTAACTTCTTTAATTTTCCATAACACTTTAGATAGTCCACAATGTCACTTCATATATCAATGGTGTATCTATTTTTATTGTTGGTATTCTATATACATGTGACACAATTTTATTTATTCACTAACTGATTAATGTTTAGATTATTGCCAGTATGGTGCAGTTTCATGAATAAAGCTGCTGTAAACAGTAAACACTTAAGAGTGAAATTTATGGTTTTATCAGTAAAGCAAATTAGCTTTACCTTTGTAAGAAAACAGCCAAGTGATGCTTTATGATATTTGCCTTCACAAAATATAATTTTCTAACATCACAATAATGATGTTTGCAGTATGGTTTGACTGTTTGTAGCATGGTTTGAAACTCAGATTCCACTGAGTGAATTATATTACTACAAAGTTATTAAAGATTGGTGAGAACTTTCTGTGAAAAATAGTAGAGTTGTTCCTAAGTGTTTTCAATTAATCGTAACATATTTTTAACACAAATTAGTCAAAGAAGAAATCTATGGGAAATTTTTAAAAATATTTGAGGCAAATAAAAAAAGGAAATATCACATACTCAAATTTAAAAGATGAAAGAGGGCAATTTTAACAGAGAAATTTATTGTAATAAATATCTACATCACAAATAAAGATCTCAAACAACCCACCTTTCCACTTCAGTGAACTAGAAAAAAAAATGCCTTAGTCACTTTCCTCATCACGGGGACAAAATACCTTATGCCCACAATTTATAGGAGAACAGATTTGTTTGGCTCATGGTTTCAGTCCAGTCAACTGGCTCCAAGTCAGAAATAGGATGGTGGAGGGCTATGGGAAAGGAAAAGGATCACTGCTCATAATATGAAGCAGAGAGGGGAGAAGTTAGACACAAAAATACACACTTCTAGGTCATGTCCCAGTGACATATTTCCAATTTAGCTCCACCTCCTAACAGTCCATTCAGCAAATGAGCTCATCAGTTGATTAGTTCACAGATAAATACAGCACTGAATGATCCAATCAACTACCATATACATGAGAAAATAGGTGAGACATCTTAAATCCAAACCATAAACATTTTTTCCCTGCCTCCCAAAAGACTCATGTCTATCTCATTACCCAAAATGCTCTAAGAGACAGCAAAGTCTTAATAGTTCAAACATTGCTGAAAAGTCCAAGTGTCAAGTCTCCTCTGAGATTTAAAACAAATTCTTATGTGATCCCCCAATAAAAAAAGAAAAAGAAAGAAAGTTAAACACTGTCAACATAAAATGGAACACAGTAAACATTTCCATTTCAAAAGGGAAACACCAAGATGATGAAGTGGTAAGCAGCAGAGAAAGAGCCTCTCAGAGAGTCACCATCTAGATGCTGGAATATAGCAATGTGAGGAAGACAAGAAAGATGGACGTGGCACCCATGGACCCAACAAGAATCTGAAGCATGAAATGAAGCCCATGGACATGGTGAAAAGACAAACTTCAGTGAAGAAGAAGGAGGTAGCCAGCGGTGCCTTCTCCCTGAGACAAGCCTACTACACAGGAGGAGTGCTTCGAACCTGCAGATACTTGATGTGGCTGGTGACCCCAGAGGTCTCCACAGGAAGACACAACAGTGTAGAGGAGCAGTAGATATGAAGGACTGCACCAGCTAGTGGTGAATGCTAAGGGGTCAGACCTCCTGCATAAAATAGTGATAGGTCAGGAGCCATCTTGGAGGCAGGCTGGCTGAGCTCAGAACTCAGAGCTTAGAGCTGCTGCTGGCTCCATCTAGTGGCACCCAGTGGGGCTTAAACACACAGAAGATGTGCTGACAACTAGAGGCCAAATGAATCTGGTCTTGGAACAAAAGTGAAAGGCTCACTGAGATTATTCACCACCATATCAAAAAGCTACTGCTGGCTTGTGAGGTTAGATCAGCATCATTAGGACTTTGTCTCCACACATTATCTACCAGTGACTGCAGAGACAAACCTGGAAGTGGACTTTCTTAAATTTCTCTCATTTGTTTTCTTGTTGTTGTGATTTTTATCTTTGTTTTGTGCTTTATTTTTTTCCCTTTCATTGTTTGATCTTGTTTTTATATGAGTGCAAACATGGTTTCTAGCCTCTTTGTGGTTGTGGTTCTGTTTTGTTCTTCTTTTTAGCTCTTCTTTCTCTCCCTTCAGTCTTTTGCACCAGTTTCCCAAAGTTATCATGATTTCCCTTTGTCCTCCAACTTTACTTCTAATCTCTTCCTCTTCTTCCACTTCTAAATTTTCTCCTTAACCCATTTTAAATTTTAACTCCTGAGAGCAAAACTGGCATATTAAGGACTTGTACACTGCATATAATTTTCTGGTTTATTTTAGATTTTGTTATATATCCACAAATCTAGTTCATATGGAAAAAGTGGCAAACTAGCACTTAGCTCAGTTTGTCAATTTCTAGGCTTGTTTGATGCTATTTGTACCACTATAGCTAACAGTGATCAAATTGTTCTAAACAGATGCTCTTCCTGATAGTCTATTACTGAGATTGACTAAAGGTCACAGAAAATGATGTGCCGCAGTGCCAAACAGGGACTGGGCTAAACAAGCAGCAACTTCTCATCTACAACAAATTGAAGCGATAGGAACTTCCAACAGATTCAAAACTGAAAAACCAGCTACAACTGGAAGATACTTCTGAGAAGTAGTCATTACCTAAGGGTCCTAAATACTAGCAATAAAGCAACACACCATAGGCAATTTACAAGCATCACCCCAGGCATTACACTAAAATAAGAAGAAAAGAAAATGAGAAGATACTTAAATAAAATGCAACTCCAGACATCCAGTTCACCAAAGGCAAACCCAGGGGGCAAACAAGTGGGACAAAAAAGTCTCCCACCTGGCCTTTCTGAAGACGTAGCAACAAAACAATTGAATGAGGCTCTGAAATAAATCAAATCAGGAATAATTTCTTCCATCACTGCACAGGTGGTGTTCACAACAAAGATAATACTTAGTGATGTTAGAGCAGATAAAGATAAAAAGATGAGCTTAAAAAAATGATGGAAAGCATGAATGCTCAGCTTAAGAAATGGAATCCATAAGGCAGATTCAAGCTGATGTTCAGGAGAATAAAAATTGTATTGAATGCCTTCACAGTACACTAAGCCAATGTGAAGACAGGATATCAGATATAAAAGACAGGTTTTCAGAAAGATTTTCCAAAAATAGCAAGGCACCATGAGAAATCAATCCATTGGCTGCTATCTGAGGTACAGAAGAATAACATAAGGTTGATTGGAGCTAGCAAAAAAGCTGGAGATAGCACAAATGATATAAAAGGTAAAAAACTCTTCACAGACATCATAGCAGAAATCTGCCATGGTAGAAAAAGAGAATTTGACATACAGATAAGTGAGACATATAGAACTTCAATTAGCCATAATCAAAAAAGTCTACAGCCAGGCATATCACAGTCAAGATTCCAGAAATTCGACACAGGAATAGAATCTTAAAGACTGTTAAGGAAAAGAAATAAATCACTTACAAAAGAAAGCTCATCAGAATCACAGGTAACTTTTCGATACAAAGCCTCAAGTCAAGGAGAGTGGGGATAGAAGTACTTCAAGTTCTAAAGGAAAACAAACTTCAACTCAGGTTAATGTACCCCAACAAAAGTATATTTTAAAACTGATGGAGAAATGAGTTACTTCCCTGACAAAGAACATCTAAGGAAATTTATAACCACCAAACCAGCCATCCAAAATGTTTTCAAGAACATTCCAGAGACAGATAACAAGGACTAAAACTCCTTGAAGCCCAACAGAAGGAATCCACCTGGCAAGGCAAACAACTCAACAGAGATAGAGAAAAACAAAGGGAGAGTCAACAGCAGGAAAATAACACAACAAGGATAAGTCAATACATGTCAGTCATTACCATCAATATTAATGTCTCAATTCATCAATCAAAAGACACAGAATTGAAGAATGAATCAAGAAGCAAGATCCAACAATATGCTGCATACAAGAAACATATTTAATTCAAAAATAAATTCATAAACTGAAAGTCAGAGGATGGAAAGCAATACTGAATGTGACAGAAGCCCAGAAAAAAAGCAGGAGTAGCATTTGCAGGCAAAGTGAGTTTCAAAACAAGACTGATTAAAAGCAATGAAAATGGTCACTGCATCCTTGTAAAGGGAAACAACCTATGAAGAAGAGATAACAGTCATCAATACATATGAAAAAAATCAGTGTATCCAACTAAATAAAACAAATACTAATGGACATGAAAAATCAAACAAGCGCCAGTACTATAGCATTGGGGAATCTCAGTACTCTCACTGACACAAAAAGACACATCAGCTAGACAAAAAGTCAGCAATGAAATATTAGAACTGAATCAAATTTTTGAACAAATGGACTTAGTAGATGTCTTCAGAGTGTTTCACCACACAACATCAGAATACAGATTTTTCTTAACTGCACATGGGACATTCTCCAAAATAGACCACACACTAGCTCATAGAACATGCTTAAGTAAATGCAAAGGAATTTAAATTATCCCATGCATGTTATCAGAGCATAGTACACTGAAATTAGAAGTTAATGGCAAAAAAAAAAACCAAGAACTTCACAAACACTTGGAAATTAAATAGCACCTTCCTGGACCACCAATGTGTCACAGATTAAATTAAAGAAGAAATTAGACAGTTTTTAAAATTGAATAATATTAACAATCCAACAAACCAGAACTTACTGGGCACTATGAAAGTAGTCCTAAGAGGAAAATTTCATTCATGAATCAATAAAATCAATGATGTAATTAAAAACCTACCTACAAAGAAAAACCCAGGCTCTGATGGAGTCACTGCTGAATTCTACAAGAAATTGAGAAGACCAAACTCCACTACTTATCAAACTTTTTAATAAACTAACAAGGAAGCAATACTTTCGAATTCATTCCTGGAAGGAAGAATTACCCTGATACGAAAACCAGAGAAGGATCCGACTAAGAAAGAGAATTATAGACCAATCTCCCTAACAAGCATAGATGCTAAAATCCTCTATTAGGTACCATCAAACAGAGTGGAGCAAATCATCAAAAAGATTATACAACATGACCAAATGGGATTCATTCCAGAGATGTGAGAATGCTTCAATATATGAAATAAATAAATGCATCTTATTAGTAGAGGTAAAGGCAATATTCATATAATCATCTCAATAAATGCAAAAAAATCTTTTGACAAAGTTCAGCATCCACTCATGAGAAAAACCCTGCAGAAAATTGGAATAGATGGCTTTTATCTCAACCTGATAAAAACCATCTAAGACAAACCAAAAACCAACATCATACTAAATGGACAAAGACTGAAAGCTTTTTCTCTGGAATCAGGAACAAGACAAGAATATCCAGTCTCAACTCTTACTTGACATAGTTCTGGAAACTTTACCCAGAGCGATTAGATGAGAGAAAGAAAAGGAATAAAGATATGAAAGGAAGAAGTTAAATTATCATTATTTGCAGATTACATGATACTCTACACAGAAGACCCTAAAAACTCCTCTAAAAAACTGCTGGATTTAATAAATAAATTCAATAGCATAGATGGATACAAAGTCAACACTCAAAAATCAATAGCCTTCCTGTACACAAATAACAAATTCACTGGAAAGAAAATGGAGAAACAACACCTTTCATGATAGTATTCAAAAAATTGAAATACATAGGAATCAACCAATGAAGGATGTAAAATACCTCTACATTGAAAACTATAGCACTCTGAAAAAGGAGATTGAAGAAGATATCAGAAAACGGAAAGACATTCCTTGCTCTTGGGTAGGAAGAACCAATATAGTAAACGTGGTCATACATTCAAAACTCTTATACAGATTTAATGCAATTTCAATCAAAATTCCAATAGCGTATCTCACAGAATTAGAGAAAACAATCCTAAAATTCATCTGGAACCAGAAGGGACCTAGAATAGCAAAGGCAACTCTAGGCAATAAAGGGGGAATCTCAATCCCTGAGTTAAAATTATTCTATAAAGCTACTGTGTTAAAAAATGTGTGTTACTGACAAAAAAAAAAAAAAAAAAAAAAAAACAGACCCAGAGATCAGTGGAACAGATTAGAGGATTCAGAAACAACTCCAGACATACTAAACTACCTTATCTTTGACAAAGATGCCAAACACATTCACTGGAAGAAAGATAGTCTCTTTAACAAATGGTACTTGAATAACTGGCTCTGCACATGCTGAAGATTTAAGTTGGACCCATATCTTTCACCATGCACTAGACTAAATTTGAAATATATCAAAGAGCCAAACATTAAAGCAGAAAAATTAAATTTGCTGGATTACAAAGTAGGCAAAACTCTTGAAGACATTGGTATAAGCAAATACTTTATAAATAAAAACCCAATCACACAGGAAATATCACAAAGAATCAAAAACTCTGATCCCATCTTATTAAAAAGCATTTGCACAGCAAGAGAAATGACCAACATAGTAAAGAGACAACCAAGAGACAACCCATAATGTGGGGAAAAGTTTGCTAACTTTTCCTCAAACAAATGATTACTATCAAGAAATATAAAGAACTCAAAATATCTTCCAGATTTAAAGACCCAAACCAAAAATGGGCATCTAAGATGAGTACACACTTCTCTGGTTAATAAGTGTAAACAACAAACAAATATATGAAAAAATATTCAACCTCACCGGTCATTTGAGAGTTGCAAATTAAAACAATGTTTAGATTCCACCTCACCCTGAAAAGAATGGCTATTATCAAGAAATCAACTGATAACAAATGCTGGAGGGGCTGTGGGGAAAAGGGAACACTTCTCCACTGTACATGGAAGTGTAGACTTGTGCAACCACTGTGGAAATCAGTGTGCAGATTCCTTTAAAAAACTAGAATTTGAGGTCCAATTTGATGCAGCCACTCCCCTGCCCAGTATCTTCCCAGAAGTATTCAAAACATTGTACCACAGTGATATATGTGCACCTATGCTTATAGCAGCACAATTTTTAATAGCTATATCTTGGAAACAACCCAAATGCCTATCAACTGAAGAAAAGGTAAAACCAATGTAGTATTTTTATACAATGGAGCACTACTCAGCCGTAAAAAAGGATAAACTTGAGAATTTTGAGGGCAAATGAATGCAACTTGAGATCATATTCATAAATGAAGTAAATCAGACTCACATGTGTAACCATTGTATTTTCTCCCTAGTGTAAGAAACTGAATCAAATTATATCTATATCTACCTATATCTATATCTATCTATATCTGTATCTATCTAGCTATCTATCAATCAATCAATGTGTCTATAAGTTAAGATAGCCATACTACTAATTTCTCTAGTTCATTAAAAAGAAAGTTTTGCACTAACACTGCTTAAACAATTAAATTCCAATATATTGTATTCTGAGTAAGTAATTTAAAGATAATAATATGAAATGTATTAACCATTGTTACTCTCTAATTATCTTATTTGGAAATTCAAAAAATTTTCTCTTTAAAATAAAAAAGAGAGAAAAAGGAATGAGACCACGGCAAGAACAAAACCCATTGAACAAACATTCAATCATGTAGTTCCATGTACAGCAGTCAGGGAAGGTTATGGCAACATATGAACTTCAAAGAGCTTGGGCAACTTCACCCCTGTGACTCTGTAAGTTTCAACCATTGTTATCTCTCTTGGAGTGGCTATACTCCCTGCCTACAGCATTCCTGAGTTGACAGTCCATACTTCTGTAATCTCCAGTGCTCCATTGGCCTCAGTCTCACATTCATGCATGGCCATCTCAGGGGCACACTACCTGGTCACCTGGGCCTTCCTCTGAAATTTGCATGGAAACTTCTTAGGCTTTACATATCTCTAAGACTAGCACCATGTGGATGACATCAAGACTGACTGCCAGTTTGAAGAGTACACAGGACCCTTCAATAATGGCTACAGAGGCCTCTTGAGTAGATGGCTGAGTGTGGGGAAATGAATGCTGAGGTGTCAATTCGCTAAGCATACCTTCTCCAGCACATGTCACGTGGACTCTCTTTTCAAATGAAAACTTTGCAGTTGTGAACTTTTCAAATGAAAACTTCGCAGTTGTGGGTCCAACTGACCCCTGAGATGCCTTCAAACCATCTTTCTTATTCTCCTGATGCAAAGTACTTAGCTTCCTTTAAATGACAATCTTTTCAGCAACATTCTCCATGGCCCCAGACTTTCAGGCACTTCTCTTTTGGCAAAACTGAAAACATTCTGTATCTTTTACTCTTTCTTTTATTCCTAAATTTCACTATAGAACTGTTTTAAAAGCAACCTGCAATACTCAAACCATCACCTGAATAGTGGACTGCTTTGAAGTTTCTTCCACTAAGTTAAGTAGTTCACCGCCATTAATCTCAGTCTTTACGACGTCTCAGGACCTAACCAAAATGTAGACAAGTTTTCTGCTAGAGCATTAATTAAATACAAATGGCCTTTAATCAATCAGTGGAGTCCTTATTCCCAACTGAAACTCCTGAGTCTGGCCTTTACTGTTTCAATTGCTGTCAGCATGCTGGTCTTCTGAGCTGTGACCAGAATCACACATTACACATTTTTGGGGGCTTTTTTAGCTGAATTCTCAAAACTTTTCCCATAACACAATGCCAAAAGTCAGCTGAATGAAGGAAATAATAATAAAAAAAATGTAATAGATACTTAAACAATAGGAAAAAGTTATTGCTGTAGTTTGAATGCTGAATGTCTCCCAAAGGCCCATTTTTAGAAGGCTTGATCCCCAGGGTTGTACTATGGGTATGTAGAAGTTAAGGCCTTATGGGAGATATTAGAACATTAGAGATGTGACCTAGATGAGGATCATGGAGTTACAGCCCCTTTCCTTTTTTTTAACTTCCTGTCTCTCTCAAGTGAGTTGCTTTGCTATGCCATATACTCCTACCATGATTATGTAAATACCAAAATCTAAGAATTATCCCATAACTGTATCAGATCCTAATTCAATGGATCCACAAATCAATGGAAGAAACCACAGAAATTATGGGAGCAATTTTAAATAATTAATACACTGTTGAATAATCAATGGGTCACAGAAGAATCAGAAAGGGATTACACTGTTCCTACAATCAGATAATAATGCCAGTACAGCACACAAGATTCTACAGGACACGACCAAAGAAGTCTTGCAAGGGAGAAAAAGCAACAAGAAAGTGTGAGACAATCATCTTTCTGTCTCTTGTACTGTATTCAGTCATCCCGGAGTAGAATCCAATCAGTGGACTGATACAACAAACCTACTGCTGACATCATATTAAATGGGAAAAAAACTGAAAGCTTCCTTTCTAAAATCTAAACTGTTCTAGTTCTACTTTTTCAACCAGAATCTATGAATCATTCAAAACTATTCCCACAAGTCATTCCCAAGGGATCCTGAACCACATGGTCAGGTATAGTAACAGTAACAACAGCAATGACATCACTCTCAGTACAAAATTCTTAGTTACTTTTCTCTTATTGCTGAGACAAAATACTCAACACCCAAAGTTAAAGGGAAAAGATGTAATGGTTGATTGATTGTGTCAGCTTGACAAATTTAGAAGTTTAACTAAATTGGCTCAGCAATTCTATACCGTAGGGTGCAAAGGACCTACTCTGAAGGGCTGGCGGCTCATTTCCTGGATAGTATAAAGTGGAACTAAGGAAGGACAGACTTGCTTCTACTCTTCATAAGAGCTTCAGACTTAACCTTCAACTTGAACATTAACTACTGGCTTCTATTGCAGACTTTTTGGCTTCTACTTTGAATTCTTCAGCCTTCCAGCTTAGACTCTTTAGCTTTCCATCGCAGACCCATCAGATTACTGATATGAACTTGTATGGGGCACTGCAGTAAACTCAGACCTGGAATAGAAACTTTCAATCTCTAGTGTGCAGGCACCCTTTGCACACTTCCTCATCCAACTGTGTGACCAACCACTGTGAGCCAACCTTGTAATTTCTTACACTTTTGTTTATCTTGTGCTATATCTATTCCTCTAGTAAAACACTGACCCATAAAGGTTTATTTAGCTCACAGTGTGTGGAAGTTATAGTCCATAATCAGTTGACTCCAAGGCAGGGTGGCACATGGCAGAGGGGCGACAATTCATGAAAGTGGAAGGCAGCAAAAGCAACAAGAGAACATGAAACTAACCTCTATCTGTCCCTTGTATTGTACCCAGTCTAACTGGATTAGAGCAGTACCAATCCAATCAGCGGACTGATCCAGTAATCACCCACCTTTAACCCCAGCACCCTTAATCCTAGCTTTGTACTATAAATCAATCACACAAACTGGATTCACCCATCTCTGAAAACACCCTCCGATCACATGAGTCTTTGGGGGAACCTCTAGACACAAATCATGACAAATACCAACAGCATTTCTCACAGAGAAAACAGTCCTAAAATTCATGTGGAATCTGAAGAGCCCCAGAAAAGCAAAGCAGGAGGCATCACAATCTCAGATTTCAAGTTACATTGCAAAGGTACAGTATGGTATGATACCAGTACAAAAACAGACACATGGATCAGTGGAACAGAATAGAAGATGCGGAAGTAACCCTAGGCACATTTAGACATCTAATGCTTTGTGAAGAGGGCAAAAATATATCCTAGGGGAAAAATAGCTTCTTCAACAAATGGTGCTAGGGAAACTGGCTATATACATGAAGAAGACTGAAGCTAGACCCACATATCTCATCATGCACTAAACTAAAATCAAAATGGATCAAATATCTAAACATTAAAACAGGAACACTCAATCTGCTAGAAGACCAAAGAAGGAAAACTGGAGGTCATAGGCATAGGCAAATACTTTCTGAGCAGAGCCCAGTGGCACAAGAAATAAGGCCAAGAATCAACAAGTGGGGTCATATCAAACTAAAGCTGCTTCACAGTAAAGGAAACAGCAGAATGAAGAGAAAACCTACGGACTAGGAAAAAAATTTTCCCAGCTATTTCTTAGACTTAGGACTAATGTCTAGAATATATAAAAAAAAACTGAAATAAAGCAGACACACTCAAAATAAAAGACAATCAAAAAATGGGCAAAATGAGTGGACAATTCTCAGAAGACACACAAGTAGATAATAAATATATTAAAAAATCTTCAACATTGGTGGGCATTAGAGGAATGCAAATTAAATCAAACCAAGATACTATCTTTCTCTAGAAAGAATGACTATCATCAAGAAATCAAATAATAACCAAAACTAAAGCCTCAGAGAAAATGGAACCCTTCTACACTATTGGTGAGAACGTGAACTAGTACAGTCACTATGGAAATCAGTAGAGAGTCCTCATAAAACTAAAAATAGTAACCTGTTCAACTCAGCTATTCCCCTTCTGAGTACTGTTCCAATGAGTTAAAGATATATTACATTGACAAATATATACTCATACATGCAGCACAGCCCATGATAGCTAACTTTTGGGCCACATGGCCCAAAAGCAGATGAATGGATAAAGAAAATGTGATATTTACACACAGTGGACTACTGCTCTGCCATAAGAAATGATGAACTTGAGTCATTTAAAAATAATCTTGAGTCATTTGTAGGAAAATGGATGCAACTTGGGATCATAATCTTAAGTAAAATAGACAAACAAGCCTATATATTGCATAGGTTCTCTTATATGAGAAACATAAGATATAAAGTTGAAGAACAAAATAAAAGATGGATAATAGGAACCAGAGAGTTAGATATTTTTGCAAGAGTCAAGGGGGCCAGGATATGGAGTGAGGGTTAAGGGAGGGGAGAGGAAAAGGATGTAGAAAGAATTAAGATGTGTTATGTACATGTCCTGTTCCAACTCCCTATGACAAACACAACCATTATGTGCTGTAAATGTGTACTGATGAAACTTTTAAAAAGAAAAACAATGAATGCACAACTAAAAATATAAACTAGTGGTTCATGCTTTGTGTCATTTTGTTTAGCTCACCTAGCTTTTGATTAGTGTCTTTAAGCTCACTGATTATTTTACTTAAATCCATTATTAATGGATTAATTTTATCATCTTTGAGCTTATCTTGTTGATCAGTTCCTCTTCTCTCATCATGTCATATTATTCTGTTGTTTTGCTTTTCATTCCTTCCCCATCAGTGCCCCATAGATGGGGTTGCTGCGGGTAGGAGTCTGGGGAGGCATTTTGTTGCCTTGTCTTCTCATGTTTCTGTTGCTTGTGTAAATGTGCACTAGCACGCATGTTGAGGATTGAGGGTCTACTAGAGTGGAATGACTTTGTTCCTAGTATGGAGACCCCTTCAGTTGCTATCTGTTTTCCACTGATGCACTCTGAGTGTGGCTACCTATAGGCCAGTAGTGTTGACAAACCGATGACATGCATGTTGTTTTCCTATTAAAACAAAAGATGCTTTTTCTAAAGTAAAGCCTCAGTATTCAGGCTTAATTGCAATGTTATCACTTTGCAATAAGTGAGTGGGTTTAGGGGTGTAGTTTGGGCACTTGTCTCGAAAAGATTCACCATCACTGCTTTAGGTCTCTGGCTCTGTTTCAAGATCTGACCACCTTTAATTTGGGAAGCAAAGGGAGAAATGTAATTGGCCTAGCATTGAGTTCACTGGAAATGACACTCACTATTGTAGATGACACAAAGATCAGTCAGATATCTGCACAGAGTGAAACTAATTGGTTGCAACAACGATGCTGCTACTGGCAGTAGTAACAAAATCAGGAAAAATCAAGGAGTCAAAACTGGATATTGATACACCATTAGAACAGTAAAAGTTACCACTGTATTAGGAAAAGATCTGTAATTATAATATAGACACAAAGACAAACCAAATATCGACATATAGTAAATATCTACTAAATGCAACAAGTATATCAACATAAATGATAGAAAATAATTCAACAATAGTAGCATAGAGTCGCATAAGTATCTAAAGATTATTAAAGCGTACTAGTAATATTAGTAAAGATAGAGGTGTTAAAGCAAAAATGAAAAAAAAGTAAAATTTTAATACTGAAGATAAAAAGTGGAGAAAAGGAAAATAAAAATACTATTAAGGAGTAAAAGGAAATTAATAGATAAAAGTAACAGAAAGAACAAAAAAGAACACAAAACAATATAAAGAAAACCCTCCCTTCTAAAATAATGAGATGAAAAAGAAATGATCCAAAATAATTCAGCTTGACAGAAGAACCTGGTGGAAGAAAGCTGCTCACATCATGGCAGTGGAGAGGGAACAGAAAACTCCTGGAGGGATATTTGCCCTTCTGAGCAAATCTGGGCAATGAATGCAGGGCAGGGGCATCACAATCCCTGACTTGAAGTTATACTACAGAATGACTGTGATAAAAAGAGTATGATACTGGCAAAAAAGAAAAAAAATCCTAGACCAGAGGATCAGTGGAACAGATTAGAAGATGCAGAAACAACTCCAGACACACTCAGTTACCTCATCTTTGACAAAGGAGCCAAGCATGTTCACTGGAAGAATGACAGCCTCTTTAATAGATGGTGCTGGAAAAACTGGCTTTCCACATGCAAAGATTAAAACTAGATCTATGTCACCATGACCTAAACTAAAATCAAAATGGATCAAAGATTTAAATATTAAAACAGAAATGCTAAATTTGCTGGAAGAGAAAATAGATAGAACTCTTAAAGCCAGGTGTAAGTAGAAACCTCATAAACAAAACATAGCTTGCATGAGAAATGCTACAAAAAATCAACAACTAGAATCTCATTTAAAAGCTTTTGCACAGTAAAAGAAATCACCAATGGAGTGAAAATACAATCCACAGAATAGGAAAAAAATTTAAACCAGTTGCTCCTTAGACAAATTACTAATATCTATAACATATAAAGAATGTTTTAAAAAATCAGATCCCCTAAATTCAAAGATCCAACCCAAAAATGGGCATCTGAGTTGAATACACACTTCTCAATGAAGTACAAATGTCAAATAAATTTATGAAAAAATGTTCAACATAACTGATCATTCAAGAGATGCAAATTAAAGCAACACTGAGATTCCATCTCACTGCAGAAAGAATAGCTATTATCAAAAAAATCAATCAATAACAAATTCTGGAGGGGCTATGGGGAAAAGGGAACCCTTCTCCACTGTTGGTGAGAGTGTAGATTGGTACAACCGCTATGAAAATCAGTGTGGAGATTCCTCAAAAAACTAGAACTATAGATCTCATTTGACCCAGATATTCCCCTTTTTGGTATTTTCCCAAAAAAATTAAAAGCATCATTTCACAGCGACATATGCGCACCCACATTTATAGTGGCACAGTTTGTAATAGCTAAATGTTGGCCACAATCCAAATGTCCATCAGTTGATAAATGAATAAAAAAGACATAGGTTTTTTTTAATATAATGAAGCACTGCTATGCCATAAAGAAGGACAAACTTGAGACATTTATTGCTAAGTGGATGGACCTTGAAACTATACTCATAAGTGAAATAATCAAATTCACTTGTGTAAAGATTTCATTGTCTCACTGATGTGAGAAAACGAAAGTGTAAATAAGAACCAAATTGTACAAGAGGTATGGTGAAATGGGAAGAAATTGCTCAAAAGGAAAGGTAAATTAGGGCAGTGGGGAGGAAGAAAGGAAGGAAGGGAAAAGAAAAATGAGAAAAGAATGATAAAATGGAAACAAAGTTTTGTAAATAAGGAGGGGAAGAGGAATTGAAGGGAGGGGAGGGAAACGGGTGGAAAAGAAAAGACAAATCATGGTGTGCTATGTACTGGTACAAATTCCTTATCACCAATGTGATCACTATATATACTTAAATTGCATCAATAAATTTAGTTATGGTTTTAAAAATAAAGAACATAGATAAAAATTAAGAAGAAAAAATAGAATAAGACATGAAACAGCCATATTCCATCTAGTCTGAAATTTAGAAGGTCATGAAGAGAAGAGAAATACATACAATACTGATTTCCCCAGTTTTACTCATCATTCATCAGCACATTTTACTGAGCATTACTTATACCAGGTACCATATTTGAAATATAAACCACAATTCTTAGAAGAAGTGGGCAAAGAGGAGACAAATAAACCATGAACAGCTCAGTAAAAGGATATGCTGAATTCCACTGGGTCATGGAGAAAGCATTGCTCTGTTAGTAGTCAGGGCTTTACAAAGTCTTGTTGGAGCTGAGCTTTGTAAGAAGAGAAGATGTTAATTATAAAAAATAAAGGCTGAAGGGAACATTTTTTAGATAAAAGGACAGACATAACAAGTAGAAGCTCTAAGGTTTTATTATTTTTCACACAAAAAAAGAAACAGATAACACAAACTTTCCTTAGTAAACTAAAACTATTTGTATAAATGAAACAAATCAGCATTATATTGAAATATTTTAAAACAATGAAATATGTAATTTTGGAAAGTATTTGAACTTCCTACTTCCTATTTATCTCTCTTATATTTCTCTTTCTCCCTCCCTCCCCCCACAGTAGTGTTTCTCAGATAAGAAAAACCATGCAATATTTGATCTTATGTGTCTGATTTATTTCACTTAACGTTATGTTCTCAAGTTGCAACCATTTACTGATGAATTTCTCAAGTTTATCTTTATTTGTGGCAGCATCGTACTCCATCATGTATAAATACCACATTTTTCTTATTCAGAATTAAAGTTTTAAGCAAGCATGTTGAGGTAATTGATGGAAATGACGCAGTGTTCGGGAAGACTGAAGAAGACTAAATTGTAGCACTAAGGCACTGTAGTTACAGGCAGCTAAGATGCCACTGACATTTTAACTAAGAACAATGTACCTGGACTTTTAAAAATTTAATACTGGTGGTCATATAGAGAGTAGATTGGAACAGGACAGAATGGAAGGCAGAAATGGCGAAAACTGTAATTATACTATGGGATGATGACCCAAGTCAGGTTTGAGAGTTTGAAAAGGGCGGCTGGTAGCCCAATGCCCACAGCCGCAGGAGCAGAAGTAGGAACTCTGCCTTCAAAGTTCAGTATTAATTCTGGGTGGTTGATTATATGATTATTATAGACTTCTTTGTATTTTTTCTATATCAGAAGACTTTTCTGTATAAAAGAGATCATGTTGATACCTTTTCCCCTTTTCTGCCTTGCCTTGAAGAATATGCTGATGGCTGACAGTACAGAACAAAAAATGATTTCCATTAAAGAATTTAATTGTTTATTTGTGCTGATACAACTTGGGTCAACTGAAAAGTTGACACTGAACAGCTCCAGAAAAGAAAAAGTCACCGAATGAGCCTTTTTAGTTCTGTTTTAGCACATTTCCTTTGCTGGGATGATTTGTACTACTTTTAAAAGAAAGAGCCTATTTTAAAGTTATTTAAGCTGAAATTTTTAAATCTAGAGTTTTTGTGAAGAAGCACACATAAAATGTACCATTTTAGCTAATGTACACAATTGACTTTAAGCACATTTGCCATGTTGCACAACTGTCACCACTTTCTGTTTCCAGAACTTTTTCATTAACATCCTCTGACAGGCCTGTCATTCATGTGTGTTGCTGCCCAGTGGACAATCGTGCAGGTAGGCCTGATGGTCAAGCTGCAGGAAATGTGTTAATCTGAAGAAACTCAGTACCCATTAAACAGTAGCATTCCATCGTCTCAGCCCACTCATCTATTTTTTGTCTCTATGAATTTTCATATTCTAGGTAGTTCATATATAAATAACATCATGCAGTATTCATGCGTTCATGACTGGCTTATTTCACTTAGCATGTTTCCAAGATTCATCCATGTCACAGAATGCCAGAATTTCCTTCTTATTTAAGGCAGAATAATAGTCTTTTCTTATGTGTATACCACATCTTATTTATTCATTAAGCCATCAGTGATGTTTCAGCCTTTTGCCTAT
>RJWM01033773.1:0-20274 GCA_004363535.1 Dasyprocta punctata
TGTAGCTCAGTGCAGAGGACTTGGGTTCAATCCCCAGTACTGTGTACACACAGGAGAAAAGAAGAACTGCCTGTCATGTCACATTTACTAATAGAGCATAGGAGGTGATTGATACTTGAGTGACTTGGATTCTAGGTGGGTTGGCAGATGTAAGCAGTCTTCGGGTTTTGAATGAGGACAGAGATGTTCTGTTTTCCCACAAAGCTGATGCTGGTTCCTGGTTGCAGGTGGAGCTGACCTGGAAGCCCACTGTTGGCCACTGTTTTTCTAAGGAACTCACCTTCCACAGCCCACCTCCACAGAACTGGCAGGGACTCTCCTAGGAGCAGAGGAAATGGCGCTCTTCAGGCAGCTGTCCCCAGTCTCGAAGGCCGCCCTGGCCGCAGCCACTGTCTTCGTGTCTATGATCATCTCCCGTTCCTATCTGGCAGAGACCCTTGAGCTGAGGGCCCGGCGCTGGCTGTTGCGCCTGCAGCTCACCCTCTTTGTTAATTCACTTATGCTCATTGGCTCCCTCTACATCTGGCGTAGCACAGTGAGCAACCTCAGCCACTCCCAGGCCGGGCAGTCCACTTGTTTCTGGCTTTGGAAGCTGGCTGTTACCATGTTTCTGGCCCTGGCCCATTCCAGTTTCTTTACCATGATCTTTTTGGTGGCTGAGGAGCCCTATCTCTTTTCCCTGGCAGCCTACTCCTGCCTGGGTGCTTATGTCATCATGCTGTTCTTCCTTTGCATCCTCAGTGGGATGGAGCAGGCCTACCAGCTCTTGGCCTGGCACCGCAGTAGGGTGGTAGGCAACCTTGACAAGTCGAGGAAGCTGGTTCTCAGGCCCGCCCTGGCGGTGGTGGTGACCATGGTGCTCAGCGTGATGGGCTTCCTGAATGCTGCCCAGCCCCCAGCTGTGAAAACCGTGGCGGTGCCCATCCATCAGCTGCCTCCTTCCATGAACAACCTCAAGATCGTGCTTCTCTCAGACATCCACTTGGGGCCTACGGTGGGCAAGACAAAGATGCAGCTGTTTGTGAGGATGGTGAATGCTCTAGAACCAGACATCACAGTGATTGTGGGTGACCTCTCTGATTCGGAAGCCTCTGTCCTGCGGACAGCTGTCGCTCCTTTGGGCCAGCTTCATTCACGCCTTGGCACCTACTTTGTCACAGGCAATCATGAGTACTACACATCAGATGTCAGCAACTGGTTTGCTCTGCTGGAATCCCTGCATGTTCGGCCTCTTCACAATGAGAACGTAAAGATTTCTGCAACGGGGGCCCAAGATGGTGGTGGTGGTGGTACAGAGAAAGGTGACGACTGGATCTGCTTGGCGGGGGTGGATGATATCGAAGCAGACATCCTGCACTACTCGGACCATGGCATGGACCTCAGCAAGGCCCTCGAGGGCTGCAGCCCAGACCATACCACCATCTTGCTAGCCCACCAACCCCTGGCTGCAAAGAGAGCTCTCCAGGAGCGGCCAGATATTAACTTGATCCTTTCAGGCCACACACACGCTGGGCAGCTCTTCCCCTGCAATGTGGCAGTTTATCTCCTGAACCCTTTCTTTTCAGGTCTCTACCAAGTGGCCAAGGCTACGTTCGTGTATGTCAGCCCAGGCACAGCCTACTATGGGATACCTATGCGGCTGGGGAGCAGGGCAGAGATCACAGAGCTCATCCTCCAGCACGATCCCTGAGCCAGCACTGCCCCAGCGCCCTGCCCTGGTCTGCCCCAACCTTCACCTCCCATCCCTCTTCAGAGTGACTTCCCTGCTGTACCCCTCCAGCCTCTCCACCCCACTTGGTCCCAAAGTCTGATGTGAACAACGAGGCCACCAAGGTCACATATAAAAGAATATACATCTATTTCCCAGTGGGTGTGGAGTGAGGAGTCCTGCAGAGCTGGGGGAGGAACCACAGCATTGGATTGCTGCAAAGGGGCACCTCCGGGGTGTCGGGTTGGGAAGGGGCAGGAGCATTTACTTCTTAAAGCCTCCTTAGGACTTAGGTGATCCTGAGCCTTGCTGGGCAAGGAGTGATGTTTCTAGTTAATTTGGGAGAAAAAGGCAAGATGAGAAGCCCCTTCCGCTGCTGAAGGAGAGTATTTTGTTTTCCTCCTTGCTTCTGTTGGAGTTACCTCTATGGAGGACATCAATGAAACCTACTTGAACACAGGACCTCTCCTGTCTGGGCCTTGAGTGATGCAGTTTGGCTGGGCTCCTGGCTGCTGGGCTAGGCTGGGCTTGGCATGAGAAGAAATCATGAGCACTGTAGCAGGGGGTGGTAATAAGGCTGCTGCAAAACTTGGAGTTTTGCTTCCCTTCTTGTTTTCTGTAACACTGGGTTGAGAAAATTAGAGATGCGTCCCTGTTTAGAGATTTAAAAAATGAAAGCAGAGAGAGGTCGGGGACTGGCAACAGGACAAAGGATATTGGAGGGTGGAACTGTAGGTAGGGTTGAGCACTTGTCTAGGATGTGTGAGGCTCTCTGGGTTTGATCCCCCAGAGCCTTGAATAAAACAAAATTAAAAACTCAAAAGCTATATTGGGGATTTTTGGCTAGAATCCAGGTCTTCTACCTCCTACTGAAAGTTCTTTCCGTTCTGATGGTTAAATAGTTTTATTAGTTACAGATGAGTTCAGTATTCTACTGCATTAACCACAAAAAAGGAACAAATGAGGCCCTAGAACAGTGATGACAAACCTTTCAGAGCGTTCAGTGATAACAGCCTGCTTCGGCACGTGAGCCACGGGTTTGCTGCCGCTGCCCTAGAATCTGTTGTTTCTTTAAAATGTCAGCTTGCAGCTGACTTCAGTTTACCCGGAGCTGCACATAGCAGAGTCTGGATTCAGTGTGGACTGCATCTGGAAGATGAGTCAGAAAACTGGAGCCCCAACTTCTTGCCCCAGGTTTGGGTCTGGCTCTTTGTGAGAAGATGAGATTCATTGTCTTTTATGGGGAAAGTAAGGCCCTTGCAGCTTCCCTGGGGAGCTAGGGAACTAGCATTCCTGCTGGGCAGAGTCCAAACCCCCTGCTTCACCCCATAAAAGCTGACCTTGGGGTGGTAGCCCCAGAATGATCGGGCCATTCTTACTGGCCTCTGGACACATGGAAAAACTGGTAGGAGTTCCACAGTGGAGTGGCTCCAGACCTGTTGGCTTGGCTCTTTAGAGATGTGTGAGAGACCCACTTAGGGCTGGCAGTCAGCACCTTTAGGCGAAGGCCTCACTGAGAAGACAGAGGGCCTGGGCTCATCGTTTCTTGTGGGTGATTTTTCGGCGTGGGACTGCATCATCCTGATGGGGACACATTCACCCCCTCGGCTTGGAGGGCCTTGCCCTGCTGCTCCCTAGTGGGAAGGCCGCATTGAGGGTGCGACATGACCTCACAGAACCTTGGCTTCCTTCCGTCAACCCTGAAATGGAGCTAATCATTGTAACTACCTCAAGATTCCTTTCTCGGGAGGATGTTAAGACTTGGGTGTGAGTTCCAGGTGACACAATGCACTCAGTCGGCACTCAGTGTTGGGTTAATTTTTCACTACTGTGTGGGACCTGCTAGGGACCTATGTTGGGCACAGGGGCCCTGAGAATTCCTGGAACAGCCAGTCATGGGGAATTGAGCAGGTAGCGAGACGCCTGCTGCCAGGCTCAGGGAATTGTCAGTCAGCAGTGCTGGGAGGTTGCCTCTCTCTGCCTGTGTTAGGATCTCTGTGTACTCTGGCTGGCAGATGGAGTTCATTTTCTCCCTGTCCTCCTGGTGTATATTGGAGTTTTGGGGGATCCCAGACAGTAGGCCATCCAGTTAAGTCCAAGGAATGTCTGAGTTGAGGCTTTCATGGCCTCCTCATTTTTTCTTCCTGTGTAGAATTTGAGAGCGGTAGAAAGGACCTTAGAGAGCCTTTTCAGAAATACATTTTTGTGCCAGGCATGATGGTCCACACATGTAATCTCAGCACTTCAGAGGCTGAGGCAGGAGGATTGCCGTGAATTTGAGGCCAGCCTGGGCTACCTAGTGAGTTCAAGGCCAATCTGAACTACAGAGCAAGACCCTGATTCAAAAACCAAAACCAAAACAAGTTCCAGGCCAGCTTGGGCTGCATAGCAAGACCTTGTCTCAGAAAAACAAAAGCAAAACACATTTTGCAGATGGTGGGATTCTAAGAGGGATTGCAGCTCAGTGCCCAGTTTGCTGGCCTCCCTTTCCAGGGTGCTGCTCCCAGCCTGACCACCTCTCTGTCTTGGGACGGCCACTCCTCCATATGCTTTCTAGTCACCCAGCTGTGTTCTCGGCAGTCATTTTTACTGCCTTGTCAATTCTTTTTTTCGTTTTGAATTTCACCATATTAAGCAGGTTGGTGCCATTTCATTCCTGGCTTTTGGTGTAGCATTTGACTTAACTGCTGCACCCATTATTTTACTGCTTCTTGATTTCTGGATCTTTCAGCAGTGTCCACGGCTGGATGGAATTAGCTTTCATTGGCTTTTTTTTTTTCTTTTGTCTTGTATCCTTGCCTTTTTGGAGGCCATCATTTTGTGCTCTGTGTACCCTTTGATCACTCTGGACTCTGCTTGACCCCTGGCTTTTCCATTAACAGAAGGAAAGCAGTTCATCCCAGTGTAATTGAGAAACATCCACACCCTCTCATACTTGATTTGTATTCTGACTGGACAGGTGTTCTCCCAGCAGAAAGTTCTTCACTCCTGTCCAGACATGCCGTGGCTCCCTGTGGCACTCTCTGTCCTTTCTTTTCAGTGTTCTTTCTTATTTTCTTCATCTGTGCTGAGGATTGAATCCAAGGCCTTCACACTAAGCTCCATCCCCAGCCCTTTCTCATTTTTGAATGTTGAATCTTGAGTTGCCTAGGCTGGACTTGAACTTCCCATCCTCCTATCTCAGCGCCCCCCAATGCTGGAAGTATAGGCATGTGCTATTGCCCCCAGCTTGTCTGGTGTTCTTAATCCTTACATTACACTGCCATTATCATACTGTTCTGTTCATGCTTATAAGGAGTGGTGAAGCTTGACTGTTCTTTGGTAGATGTTTGGAGTACATACTGCTCACATTCCTTCTTAGGTGGAGTTGATATGTGTACTTAACATCTTAATTCCTTTTTCATTCCTTTGATCATCCTTTAAGTTTCAGTTTCTTAATGTTAGATACAAATTAATACACAGTACTTTTAAAAAGTAACAATAACTTGTATGCTGTTGTTACAAAATCTCAATAATACATTCATTCCTTGGCGCACACACAAAAAATCCTAACCATATGTCATGATTATATCCAGTAAAACTAGTAATTGTTTTAAAATATGCAGTGCTAGTCAGGAGATTTGGAGCTAGAAGCCAGATCTTCTATCTCCCACTGCAAGTGTGTTTTCCACTGTATTATCCATTGAGTTTAGTTCATGGTTTTTTTTGTTTTTGTTTTGTTTTGTTTTGTTTTTTTGAGTAGATACTCTGAAGTAGAATCTTACTGGATTATATGATAGTTCCCTTTTTAATCTTTTGAGGACCTGCCTCATTCTGTTTTCCATAGATAGCAATTGCACTGTTTTGCAATCTTGCTAGCAGTGCATAAGTGCATTTCTCTACATCATTGCCAACACTTGCTACTTTCTGTTCTGTTTTTACTTTTTTATGATGGCTACACTAATGTGTGTGAGGTGGTACCTTGTGATTTGATATGATGAGTGATGTTGAGCTTTTTATCCTGTGCTCATTGGCTATTCGTTACTACCTTTGGAGAAAATGTCTATTCAAATCCTTTGTGCTCTTAAAAATAAGGTTATTTGATTTTTTTGTTGTCATTGTTGAGATGTAGGAGTTCTTTATATATTCTGAGTATTAATTTCTTAATAGATGATTTGCAGATATGTTCTTCAGTATTGTGGGTTCCCTTTTCACTCTGTCAGTTGTGGTTTTTGATACATAAGGATTTTTAGGTTTGATGTTCCATTCGTTTATCTGTATTTCTTTCTTTTTTTTAATAGTATTGAGGACTGGACCTCTTTTCTCAGCTTCTTGAGTTGCTGGGATGGTAGGAGTGTGTCACCTGGCCAAGTTTATGTTTCCTTTTTTGATCTGTGCCTTTGACATCACATATAAGAAAAATCAATGCCAAACACAATGTCATGGATATTTTCTGTATGTTTTCTTTTAGGAGTTTTATAATTTTGGGTAAAACATTTAGATCTTTAATCCACTCTGGATCTCTCTCTCTCTCCCTCTCTCTCTCTCTCTCTCTCTCTCTCTCTCTCTCTCTCTCTTTCTTTCTCTCTCTCTGTGTGTGTGTGTGTGTGTGTGTGTGTGTGTCTGTGTGTGTCTGTGTTGCTAGGGGTAGAACCTGAGGCTTGTGCCGATTAAGCAACTATTCTGCTGAGCTACATCCCCAGCCCTCTTTAAATTGATTGTATATGGTGTAAGATATGGATCCTACATCATTCTATCTATTTATTTATTTTTTAGGGGATTTTTTTTTTTTTGGCAGGGTCTCACTTTGTAGTGTAGGCTGGCCTTGAACTCACTATGCAGTCCAGGCTCATCTTGAACTCAAGGTGATTTGCTTGCCTCAGCCCCCCAAGGCCTGGGATCATAGGTGTGTGCCACCATGCCTGCAGGTTTCACTAAGCAGTTTGACAGGGTTTCACTAAGCAGTTTAGGCTGGCTTTTAACACACTTTATAGCCCAGGTTAGCCTCAGTCTCACAGCAATCCTCCTGCCTCAGCCTATTGCGTGCTGGGATTACAGGAATGCACCATCATGCCCAGCCCTATTTCATTCTTTTGCATGTGGGTATCCAGTTTTCCCAGCACTACGTGTTGAAGAGACTGTTCTTTCTCCATTGAGCAATCTTGGCACCTTTGTTGAAAGCCATTTGACCATGTATGTGAAGTTTTATTTCTGTACCTTCTGTTTTGTTGCATTGGTCTACTTGTATTTATGCTATTATCATGCCATTTTGATTACTATAACTTTGTAATACGTTTGGGAATCCTGATTAGGAGTTTTCTAACTTTGTACTTTGTCTATATTGTTTTCGCTATTCAGAGTCTTTTGAGTTTGACTGTTAGGGTGAATTTTTTCCTCCCTCCTTTCTACCCTTTCTCCTTTCTACCCTTCCAGAGAGGGTCTTACTATGTAACCCAGGCCAACCTCAAACTCTGGTCTTCCTGCCTCAGACTCCTGAGTGCTGAGATTACAGGTGCACATCACCATGCCCAATGGGATGAATTTTTCTACTTTTGCCAAAAATGATCCTGATATTAATAGGGACGATATTGCTATCTCTGAAGAGAGCTTTGGGTGATAGGGACATCTTCTAGTAAAGGATTAATCTTCCAATCCATGAAGTAGTGGAGTAGTGTTTTTTCACCTCCTTGGTGAGGTTAATTCCTAAGTTTTATACACTTTTTGATACCTTCATAAATGAAATTCTTTCACTAATTTCCTTTTAGGTTTACTCAGTTAGTGTATAGAAATGCAGCTGATTTTTGTATATTGATTTTGTATGTTCCAACTTTGCTTTATTCACTTATTCTAACAGTTTCTTTCTGTGTAATCTTTAGAGTTTTCTACCTGTAAGACCATGTCTTCTGCAAAGAGATCATTTTATTTTTCCTTGGACAGTTTGAATGTCTTTTACGTCTTCCTTGTCTAGGTCTCAGAATTGTGCTTCCTGTATACTGTGTTGGATAGAAGTGGCAAAACAGGCACCCTTACCTCATGCCTGATCTTGAAGGAGGAGTTTAGTCTTTTACCATTGCATATGATGTGAGCTGTAGGCTTTTCACATATGGCCTTTATTAGGGCAAAATAGTTTTCTTCTATTCCAAGTTTGTTGAATATTCTTATCACAAAAGAGTATTGAATCTTGTCAAATGCTCTTTCTGCCTCGATTGTGGTCTTTGCCCTTCATTCTGTTAATGTGACTACACTGACGTGTGTGTGTGTGTACGTGTGTACATGTGTATGTGTGTATATGTATGCTGGGGATCGAATCCAAACCTTTGCACTGAACTACTTCCAGCCCTATTTATTTATTTTTAATTTTTCTTTTTGGTTTTTTTTTTGAGAGTAGATCTCACTAACTTACTAAATTCCCTGGGTTGGGCTTGAATTTACCGTGCTTCTGCCTCAGTCTCCCAGAGTGCTGGGATTACCATGTGTGACACTATGCCTAGCCTTACTGGTTTTTCACGTGTTGAACCATTCCGGGAATAAGCCCCACTTGGTCATGATGTATAATGTTTTTGATATATTGTTGAATTATTTTACTAATGTTTTGTTGAAGATTTTTTTTGGCCTTGACATTCATCAGGGATATTGTTCTGCCATTTTCTTATCTGGCTTTGGTATTAATATTGGCCTCACAGAGTGAATTTGAAAGTGTTCTTTCCTTTTAATTTTTTGGAAGAGTATGGGGAGATTGGAGTTAATTCTTAGTTAAATGATTGGTAACATTTCCCTGTGAAGTCATTTGACCCTGGGTGGGCTGGCCTTCTCTTTCTTTCTTGTGTGTACCAGGAGATCAAACACAGGGACACTCTACCAGCTTTTTTTTTTTTCTATTACATTTTTAAATTTTGAGACATACAGAGATCCCTTTCCCATCCTTGTCACAGTCCAAGTTGGTTTATATTTGTAATCCCATGGAGAAGTTATTGGAATTCTAGTGAGTTAATTCCAATGTACCACTTCCAGTGCAACCCAAGAGGAGAATGAAGACACTAAGACATATATACAGTTATGGGAGGCCAAGGGGTCCTAAGTTCAGCCAGGATGGTGGTTCACTGGAACAAAGTCCATGATCCAGCGTGTTATTAATTCTTCATGAGGGAAGTCACTCAGGGATAAGTGACAGAGCAGCAGGAAATGACTGCCGTGAACTGGGTTAGGTAGGAGGTCTGAGATCACCTCTGCGATATGCAGAGGGCAAGAAATGCAGAGTAATCTGTGTAACACAACTGAGGTAGTGTCTAATATTTTGTGGTTGATGCTTCAGCTCTGATGAACAATCTTTTTTTGTCCTGGAAAGGCATTGCTTCCTTCTCGAGGCTCGGTCCCAGCTGACAGTATGGAGCACAGCTCTCCACCCTGCCTGGCTCAGCCATGTATTTGGGGAGTCACTAGGCGGGGTAACACTGACCTGTCACCTTGCTTCAAAGATTACACATCAGCTCCTCAGCTAGCCCAATTTGCATTGCTTAAAGCCAATTGAAGGGACAAAGAAATAGCCTAGCCATCTCTGTATGTATCAATACATGGAGATAGGGCCAAGTTTATCCAAAATAGGTAGTTGCTCTTCTTAAGGAGAGTTGTCTAGGGGGCTCCCTACAGAGACAGGGTCTTGCTAAGTTGGCTAGGTAGGATTTGAACTTGTGGTTCTTCTACCTTACCTTTTCTCAGTGTTAAGATTATAGACATATGCCACCATTCCTGGTGGTTTCTGATGCTTTTTTTTTCTTTCTCGCTTTCTTTTTTTGAGACAGGGTCTCACTGTGCAGTTCAGGCTAGCCTTGAACTGACTTTGTAGCCCAGGCCGACCTTAAACTCACAGTACTCCTCCTGCCTCAGCCTCTTGAATGCTGGGATTACAGGCATGCACCACCATGCCCAGCTTTCTTTGAGTTTTGATTACTGATTCAGCCTCCTTCCCTAGTGTTTTTGTTTTTTCAAGATTCAGTCATGGTGGTATGTGTATCTAGAAGTTTGTTTGTATGTTTTAGGTTATTCAATTCAATATATTTTAGGTTGTTTGGTTCATAGTTTGTAGAGATTTTAGTCCATAGTGGGCTGGCTCCAAGGCAGGGTGGCATGGCAGAGGGGCATCGCAGGAGAAACGGTTCATGGTGGGCAGAAGGTGCAAAGCAAGCAAGGAACTGACAGTTCAGCAGAACAAAGGCCCCAGCCCAGTGCCTAACCTGGATTTTATTAATTCCTGAAGAAGGAAGCGGCCAGAGGATGAGTGACTTTGAGAATGGTGGGAATTACATGAGTACTGTGAGCTGGGTTAGCTAGGAGCCCAGAAAGCAATAAGCAGAGAGAAGAATATGCAGAAAGACCAATTTGCAAAGCACAATTGAGGGAGCATTTAATGTTTTTGTGGCGGTACTTTAGTGTTGATGTGCAAACATTTTTTGCCCTAGGAAGTCATAGCCTCTTATCTTGAGGCTTGAACTAGTGGACAGCCCTGGAGCAGTGCCTCTGCATTCCTCCACCAGGTTCAACCATATTTAGGGAGACACTGAGGTGGGGAAACAGCAACTGTTCCCTAGCTTTAAAGATTACATCAGCACCTCAGCCAGCCCTATTTACATTGCTTAGAGCCAATTGAAGGGAAAAGGGAATGACCTCGCCAGCTCTATATGTAACAGAACATGGAGATAGAGATAGGTTTAGCCAAAGTGGAGATAATTGCTTTTTATTCAGGGAGAGTCATCTAGGTGGTCCTCTACAAAGGCCCTTAGGAGCTTTTTTCTGCCCCTTTTATACTCTTATCTAGGCTACCAGGATTAGGGTGCTACCAAACCAGTCAGTGAACTGATTTAACAATCACACACCTTTAATTGCAGTATCACACACTCTGAAAAAGCCCCACCTATGACTACATGAGGTTCTGGGGGGGACATCCAGACACAAACCATAGTATCTTCTAACTTTATGTCTATGGCATCAGTTGTAATGTCCCATCTTTCATTTCTGGCTTTAGTTATTTGAGTATTCTCTTTTTGTTCAGTAGTTAAATTTATCCAAAGGTCAATTTTGTGAATCTATTCAAAATTCCTATTCTTAGTTATATTCTTCTACTATTTTTCTCTTTCCATTTATTTTATTTTTTTTCCTCTTCCTATTTTTATCTCTGTTCTAATCTTTTATTTTCTGTCTTCTGCTAGCTTTGGATTTACTCGGTAGTTTTTCTAATTTCTTGAGGAATTATATCCTTTTATAATTCTTTTGTTTGAATCAGGATTTAAAAGTAAGTTCCACATATTATGT
Source organism: Dasyprocta punctata (assembly GCA_004363535.1). Lineage (NCBI taxonomy): Eukaryota > Metazoa > Chordata > Mammalia > Rodentia > Dasyproctidae > Dasyprocta > Dasyprocta punctata. The sequence continues at coordinate 10,994 of RJWM01033773.1, forward strand.
GAAAAATTTCTTATGTTTGTTTAGTATGTGACATCCCTCTTCCCTTATTGTACAGCATTTACTTGTTCAAATCATCTGGGTTGTATGTCTTATACCATCCTACATTTTTTATTTATGCCGGTATGCCATGTGTTCTACCATGCTTCATATTCCCTGTGGAATGGTAGAGCTAGTGCTCTGTAATAGGTTAGAGCGAGAGGCTGGGTAGATTTAGGTTAAACTTTTCCTTTTTTTTTGGTAAGAAGACATCATTGCCTCAGCAACGCTGATGGATCTGTGGACCTGTGTGTTATCAGCATGATCCCTTCACTAGAAACTGCCTCGTCATCTTTTTATCTAATGGTTCGGGAGTCACTGGTGATTATTACCTGAAGTTATCATTTCACTCGGAATCACAAAATGCTATCTTCATCTTTTGTTTTTATTTTATTTTACTTTATTTCTGAGACAGAGTTTTGCTGTGCAGTTCAGGCTGGCCTTGAACTCACTTTGTAGCCCAGGCTGGCCTCTATTCACAGCGATCCTCCTGCCTCAGCCTCCCAAGCACTGAGATTACAGGCATGTGCTACCACATCTGTCTACACAATTTTGTTATTTCTGTCCACAAAATTTTATCTTTAATTCCATCCTTCTGCATTTACTCATTGTGGTTTTCCCCTTAAGAAATCTGCATTACACTAGAAATGTCTGTAGTAAAGACAAAATATGTGCTGAATTCTTTCATTTTATTTATTAATTGCCAGAATTGTGAATTGGTACCGTACCCCACCACCACCACCCAGGATGACCAGTGAACTTTTATTTTGGGTGAATGGAAATATTATTGCAAATCTGGATATTTTTAAGTATGTGATATCTTTTATTAATTGAAATGGTAAATCTTAATGGTCACAATACCCCATCTTTGGCCAGTTGGAGCCATTCAGTGTTGTTTAGATCTGACCATATTTTTTTTAAACTTATTTTGTATATACTCTGTCAATCTTAATTAATTTCTTGAGACAGTAACCCTGGTTCCTTTTGGTGAGAACTATTTAGAGACCATAATTTAGGTGCTAGGTTTTTTTTGTTTTGTTTTGTTTTGTTTTGTTTTGTTTTGCGGCACCAGGGATCAAACTCGCAGCCTCACACCTGCCAGACAGGCGCTTAAGCCACTGAGCCAAACTCCCAGCCCTAATTTAGGTGCTAGATTAGCACCTAGGTTAAATTACTACTTGGTTGGATTGCTTAGATGGTCATTTCTGCTTAGTATCATTTCTGAGCTGTTTCAGTATATATTTCTAGAAAATAAAATACTTTCATAAATTTTTATATCCCTAATTACAGGATTTTCACTTAATTTTGTTTCGTTTTGTCTGTCTTTCCCACTGAAGTTTCATTTGCTTGTTTCTGTTTGTTTTTCTGAGACAGGGTCTTGCTATATAGTTCAGGCTGGTTTTGAACTTGGTGTATAGTCCAGGCTGGCCTCAAACTCACAGCGACCCTCCTGCCTTAGCCTTCTGAGTGCTGGCAATACAGGTGTGTGCTACTATGCCTGGTTACACTACAGTTTAAAATCCCAGTAGCCTGATATAATTATTCATTTACTTTATCCTACTACGTAATATATCATAGATTTTAAATAGTAATACCAGCTGTTACTAAGATAATTTTTATTGGATATACTTTATTTTTTGCCTAAATGCAACTCTAGCTGTACTTTTATTCTAAGATAAAGACAAAATATTACTTCAGACTCACTTGAAATAATTTTTTTTCTTGAGTGGAAAGTTAGGTGTTTGTTTTTAATTTTTAATTTGTCAGCTGGGCATGGTGGTATGCACCACCATGTAATCCCAACTACATGGAATGCCAAGGCAAGAAGATCATGAATTCAAGGCCAGCCTGGGCTACATAGTGAGATGCTGTCCAGAGGGGGAAAAAAAAAAAAAAGATTGCTTTGTATTTTTAAATTTTATTTTGTTTTCTTCAAGCTATGCATTTTATCTTTATTCTGAGATGAAGGAGCAGAACTGAATTTTAAAATGTCCATAAATCCAGAAGGATTGGGAACCCACCTAAAACTGTTTATTTCTCCTCCATTCTTCCATTTCCCTTTCTCGTACATCACAATTTGTCTCTTTCACCCAGTCTTTTGGAACATAGAAAAAGTTTTTTGGCACAAGACAGTCATGAGTAAAAAATTAAAATTAGTAGAATGGCTGTGTTAGAACAACTGATCCACAGGCTCCTCACCATTGACTCTTGTCATCCCCCATGGTGTCTGACGGCACTATGCTTCCATAACAGTTGCGTGAGAAAAGCATGTTGTACAGTCCCTGAAGTTTTCTTTTTTGGTCTGTGAACTGAGGGGCCTGAGAAGCCCATTAGTACGTCCCTGCTGGCCCTTCTCCTCTTGCCTCCATGCCTCTTCCCTTAGCCCAAGGTGCCCACAGGGGAAAAGGACTTGATCTCTGCCGCTCTGCAGCTGAATAACTCAGGTCGAAAACCCCCTGGGCTCTTGGGCTTCTAGGGTGAGTTGAAAGGGTGTTTCGGTGCTGGGATGGAGGCCCATTGATTAGGCCCTTACCAGTTATCCTGAGGGACCTGAAGGTGAATCGTCTTCATAGAAGCTGACCCATAACCTGTGATAACACTGAGCATCATTTATTTCTTTACTCAAGTCAAGCAACTGGCATAAGTCATGAAAATATAATTTTTAATCCTGATGGTTAGGAAATTTGGGCAATGTTTATGTTACCTGATAATGTGACTGTCATGTTATGTTTGGTACTCCTTTGAAGAGATGCTTATTTACCACTGGAAAAAATAACTTTTTAAGAAATTACACTGATCAGTATTAGGTCCTTGATGTATTTTTAGCTCAGGAGTGTTCTGTTATTACTGCTGTTTTTTTCTCCCCAGTATTACATGTTATGTATGTATCCAAGAGGCCTCAAAAAAGTATGAGTTTTACTTTGCTTGGAATTACTTTTCTGATAAGTCTTCTGTGACCCCATTGCAATATAAGTACTGATGCTACCATAACCCTGCCAGTGTGAAATAAAAGTATATTGCTTCAATATTCCATCCCAGTACCATTTCATTGAGAAGGGGTAGAATCTGTGCACAGGTAAAAATCGGGTTGTGTTTTTGGGGAATAAACTTTGAAAGTGACTTTCTCCTCCTTCTTGCACATTTCTTGATCACCTTGCTTTTGTCAGTGGTGCCACAGCTCAGGAAGCTCAAAGGAAGCTGGGTTTTTAGGTTGATCTTCTCAGCCCTTAAATATTGAAAGACGCCACTTTGGATTCATGAGTTGGATTTCCCCCCTGTGTGCGCTGGCCTTAACATCCAGCAGTTACAAGTTGTCCCTTATGATGCTGTCTTTGCAGCTATTACGGATCCCTTCTGTGCTGCTTTTCTGGATTTCAATTTCAGAGACTTGTTTCTGCTCCCCTGGTTCATATAACATGGTGTCCTTCATTTTTCGGAGCAGGAAGATAGTCAGGGTCTTTCCTGTGACCAAGCTGGGCAGTGAACATAGCCCTGGGGCAAGAGGGAGTATTCCTTCTGCTATCCTGTGCACCCAGGAGTAAACTGCCTTTGATACTTTTTATCTGTAGTGTTTGAAGTTAGCACACTAGCCACAAACCAAGTGCCAGAGGCTATAGTATCTGTTCCAAAGAGTAATCCCATGCCCACTGGTACCTGTCATTGGAGCTATAGCTGCGTAACTTAGTAGCCCGCTGTCATGCACCTTAATCGTTTTCAGGGTTCACAGGTAATTCAAATGGAGATTCGGTGAGTGCAACCTTTAAATCTCAGTGGAAGAGGCACTAATAGCTGTAAATCCAGAAGGATTGTGGTCTTACTTCAGATTTATCTTGAGGGGAATTGAGGACTGTGGAGTGGGCAGTTCCTGAATTTCCACATTGATTCATAGAGGCTTTTGCTTATAGTAGGGTGTGGTTGCACATACCTATAATGCCAGTGGTCTGGGAGGCTAAGGCAGGAGGATTCCGAGTTTGAGTCCTGCCTGGACAATCTAGCAAGATTGCGTTCCAAAATGTAAATAATTACAGTGTTGCCTCAGTTCACAGACTTAATTTGTTTTGCAATTTTGGAAATGATGGCCATGTTTGTCTTTGTGTGGGAAAGATGGCCCAGTTATGTTTATCACCAGATGCAGAGTTTGTAAGCAAAAGCAGTGTTTTGCCAAAAGCTTCCTGTTTCAAACCAAATTACAAACAAAAGTGTTTGTGAACTGAGGTACCACTGTAAATGAGTGCATAAGTGAGTAGTGATGTAGATCAGTGTGAAGGCACTGGGTTCTATTTCCAGTACTGCAAATAAAACAAGCATAGATCTGGGCATGGTGGCGCACACCTTTAACCCCAGCACTCAGGATGCTGATGCAGGAGGATCGCTCATAGTTCAAGGCCAACTGGGCTACACAGTGAGACTTTGTCTCAAAAAAACAAACAAAAAACCCACAAATACAAGACTTACTCATAGTGTGAATTCTGGTGACGAATTCAGACCATCCTAGTTTGCATTCAGGACAAGAGAAACAATGTTAGAATGGCCCGCTGTGAAAAGGACTTGGACCAAGGGTTCCTTGGTCCTTAGACTTCTTAAGAGTGATAAGAGAGAGGAGTGGCATTTCACATACCTTGGTGTTGGTGTCGACTTGAACTGCATTGAATAGACCTCAGAGGGCATCAGCGTTTTGCTTGCAAGTTCTTGATTTTTAAAATTTCTTTCCTTAGCACACAGGTACCCTAAGTCCCACTGTGGGAGCACTGGAGGAATATTCATTGTATGTGCCTGGAATGACATTGTAGGGTACTTTCTTTTTTTTAACTTTATTTTTTTATTAGTACATATTTGTCATATACATTGATCATATTCATCATAGGAAATTTGTACCTGTACATGATATATCTTAATTTCTTCTTTTTCTCCCCATTCCCTACCTCTCCCTTCAATGCTTTTTCCCTTTTTTATGAAAGCTTTGTTTCCATTTTTTTCCTTCCATTTTTTTTCTTTTTTTATCTTCCTTCCCTTCCCCCTCCTTCTTTGTTCCGCTTGTAGTTTAACCATGCTCTCCCTACTTCCTAGTATCTATCTATCCTCCATTATGTTCCTTATTTACCCTTTGGATTTCTCACTCAAGAGAAACAATGCAATATTTAAAATGTATGTCTGCTTTATTTCACTTAAGCTTATGGTCTCAAGGTGTGTCCATTTTCCTACAAATTACTCAAGTTTATCCTTTGTGACAGAGTGGTACCCCATTGTATATAAATACCAAATTTTCTTTATCCTTTAATCTTTTGATGGGCATATGGGCTGTTTCCAAGATTTAGCTAATATAAATTATGCTGCTATAAACATGAGTGTCCATATATTACTGTGGTATGATGCTTTGAACTCTTTTGGGAAGATACCTAGAGGAGAACAGCTGAGTCAAATGGAGCCTCTAGTTTTAGTGTTTTGAGGAATCTCCACACTGATTTCCAGAGTGGTTACCCCAGTCTACACTCCCACCAACAGTGGAGAAGGGTTCCTTTTTTCCCACAGCCCCTCCAACATTTGTTATTGCCTGGTTTCTTAATAGTAGTCATTCTTTCTGGGGTGAGATGGGATCTCAGCGTTGTTTTAATTTGCATCTCATGAATGACTAGTGATGGTGAGCATTTTTTCCCTATATTTATTTGTTCTTTGTACTTCCTTGCCTGAGAAGTTTCTATTCATTTCAGATGCCCATTTTTGGATTGGGTCTTCAAATTTGGGGATGTGATTTTTTTGAGTTCTTTATATATTCTCGGTGTTAGACCTTTGTCTGAGGATGTAGGGTACTTTCTCAAAAGGATCCTTTGAACCAACTGGGTGCATGTCAGAACTGGCTAAAAGCCAGGAACTAGATGAGGACGTCCCAGTTTTCCATTGCAATGACTGGAGTCAACTAACTAACTTGCTTGCTTTCTTTCTTTCTTTCACTCTTTCTCTCTTTCTTTCTTTTTCCCAATATTGAGAATTGAACCCTGAGTCTTTGGAGTGAGCTACATACTCTGCCCTTTAAAAAAAAAATAGTTTTTTAAAAAATATTTTGAGGGAAGGTCTTGCTATGTTTCCCAGGTGGGCCTTGAACTTGTTACCTTCCTGTATCGCCCTCCCAGAGTGCTGGGATTACTGGCATCAGCCATTTTCTCAGAAATCTTATTAAACGTGTCAAGTAGCAGCCTTGCTGATTACACAGCCATCTCACTTCATGGCAATGCTGTGGCTTAGGAGCCATTGCCTAAGGTTACTACTTATTACTGTCTGGCCTTGTTGGTCATTATGACAGTCGTGCCTACCAGCTACTGACAGTTATGGTGGTCCCTCTTTGATTATGCCAGGATCTCATCATCCCCAATGGTCATACGGGCCTAGTGTCAGGGCACTATCTTCTGTCTTCCTTTGCCTGCAGAGGATGGAGCCAGTTAGCTTCTCAGGAATACCAGGGGCCTCCTCACCAGTGCATTCCTAACTGAAGGGAGTGTTCTTGGGGTTCTCTTGGCACATTCAGTCAGATGGCAGGTTCTCTGGTCACCATTCTACACACCCACCTCCTTGAGCCAGCCCATGCCTTCTCAGCACCTTCATTTCCTGTGGACCAGTATCCTGTCAGGTTCCAGGGAGCCACTCTAACACAAGAATGAAATTCAGCAGCCATTAGCAGGATGACAACTCATGAGTCATGAGAGAATAGAACCAGCCAGTGATATCCCCCATCCAGTGTTATAATCTGCTCCTTCAAGATCCCTGTTAAGTCCCAGACCTTAGTTTTCTAACATGGGTCTCTGTGAACATTGCCACAGAAGCCTCTGGCATTCCCAGGGTATCCTGAGTGTGTGGCTGACCTGAGCCTGTCAGTCTCTTCAAAGCTTCCAAATATGAGCTGCCTATAATTCCAGCACTCTGGAGGCTGAGGCAGGAAAACTGCCTCAAGTTCAAGGCCAGCCTGGAATATATAGAGATACCCTTTCTCAAAAACAAAACAAGCTTCCAGTCTGTTAACAAAATGAGCCGACCTCACAATTCTTGGATACTAGTAATCAGAAAATGAAAGCACATGCCATCCCTTCCCTCTTTATCTGGATTTCCTCCCAGTCTTACACAGGTGAGAGACTTAGTATTTGTTTTGAGGTAGCACCACCCACCAAGCACTATGTGTAGAATTCTAGGTGCTTATGTTCTGTATATGAGTAGTACAGGGACAGGCCTGCAACCAATATTTAGACCATTTACGGTACCATTTACCTGAATTTGGGCTTTTCTGGAAACAATATGAAACAGAGCTCGAGTGCAGGTGCCTGGAGAGGCCATTCAAGAACACAGGAATGAAGGACAGGTGAACAGAAGGAAAAGCCTATATAAGAATGTGTAGCTTCCAGGCATAGTGCTGCATGCCTGTCATCCCAGTTATACAGAAGGCAGAGGAAAGAGAATGACAAGTTCAAGACCATCCTGGGCAACTTGGCAAGATCTTTTCTCAAAATTAAATTTTAAAATTTAAATTTTTGAGTATATAGTTCAGTGGTAGAGTGCTTGCCTAGCATGTGGGAGTCCCTGAATTCAATCCCCAGTACTGGAAAAAAAAAAGTATAGTGTGGTTATCACTGTGGGTAACAGAGACATGATTCTGCTAAAAAGCTTTTGGAAAAGTATACAAAGTGCCTCAGAATTTCCTGAAAAACAGGAGAATGCAGCTATTCACGCTTTTTGTTCCCGTTGGTTGAGAGTTGTCTTCAAAGGTATGGATTCCCTAGGATTCATTCCTGGGCTCCTGTGGCCATAGTGTTGACACAGGAATGCAAAAATACAGGAGGTGTGAGTTTGAGACACTCAACACAAAGTATATATATCAAGATTCTCTATAGAATTGCAGCTGATATAAGTATGTTTTTACAAACACGTGTGTAGTGGTTGATTGATTATGTCAACTTGAAACATTTAGAGGCCTAACTAAGAGAGCTTAGGAATTCTACACCCTAGGGTGTAGAAGACCCGCCCTAGGGTGGGTCATCATCAAGATGATATAAAGAGAAGGAGGAAGGACAATTCCATTCCATTCCTTGGAGAAGCTCCAGTCTTTGCCTTTGGTTTGGACATCGTCTCCTGGCTTCCAGCGTAGACTGTTCTGCTTTCCGGCGAAGACTCTTCAGCTCCAGCGTAGACTGTTCTACTTCCCAGCGTAGACTCTTTGGCTCCAGCATAGACTGTTCTGCTTTCCGGCGTAGACTCTTCAGCCCTCCAGCGAAGACCTTTCGGCTCTCCGTCACAGACCCATCAGCCTGCTGGTGCAGACTTGCACAGAACACTGGTGTGAACCCCAGACCTTGATAGAGTCCTTCGGCCTCCAGCGTGCAAACAACTTCCGCACGCTTCCTCATCCGACTCTGTGGCTGACCATCGTAAGCCTATCCTGTAATTTCTATACCTTTGTATATCTTTGTAATTTCTGTTTCCTCTAGTAAACCCTAACTGATACAACGTGCATCTCTTTTCTTTTTATCCTATATGTCTTTAAGATCTTTCCATAGCGCCAAGGACAAAGTACCTCATTACTCTCAAGAGCTGCATACCATTTCATATGCATTGTATCGGTCAGGGTTTACTAGAGAAACAGATAAAACACAAGATATTCAAATATATAAGAAATTACCAGATTGTCTTACAATGGTCAGCCACAAAGTTCGATGAGGGAATGTGCAGAGTGTGTCTGCATGCTGGAGGCTGAAGGATCCAGCCCAAGGGCTGGAGCTTACCACAGTATCCCATGTGATTCCGTATCAGGAGGCCAATGGATCTGCAACAGGACACTGAGGGATCTATGACAGAAGGCTGAAGAGTCCCAGGCAGAAGCTGAACAGTCTGTGCCAGAAGCCAGGAGACAATGTTCAAGCTGAAGGCAAACATGACCTCCTCGGAAGAAGCAGCAATCAGTCCCTCCTCCTTTACCTTTTATTGTATGCAGGCTGCTCCCCTGGGGTGGGGTAGCACTCACACCATCTGCCTGCCCTCCTCTTGCACAGGCTGAGGATGTTACAAACTAGGGACCCTGGCCCCCTGCTGAATCACTTAGTTAAACTTCTGACCTTCTCAAATTGACACAGCGAACAATATCCTAGAATCCTTAAGGCTCCTCCTCTACACCCCAGGATGTAGAGCTGCTGAATCCCTTAGTTAAGCTTCTAGACTTCTCGAGGTGACACAGTGTATAAACCATAACATGCATGCATGTTTGCATA
>RJWM01033774.1:0-20293 GCA_004363535.1 Dasyprocta punctata
TCTTGGTTTCTTACTATTTTTAAGAGATCTTTTCTTTCGTGGCCATGATCTCCCATGCTGTCTTCAAGATCTGAGATTCTATCTTCAGCTTCATTTAAGTGGTTTTTCAAACTTTCCATGGAGTTTTTCATTTCCTGCATTTCCCTTTGCATCTGTTTCATGCATTCTGTTTGTGACTTATATTGTTCATTCAAGGTTTCGATCATTTTCTTAAGTTCTTCTATATTTTTATCTTGCTCTTCTTTAGATACACACATTTCTTTAATAATGATTCTCATTTCATTTTTTAGCTGAGAGAATATTTCTGATTTGCATTTCTCTATAGCTTCGTCAAGCTGTTTCTTTATTGCATTTTCTATCATTTCAGAAAGTCCATTTGTGTGATTCCCACTGTCTTCCATTTCAGTGTCTCTTTGGTTTGTTCTTAGTGGGCTGGGGGACTCACACTGCCTCTTGATCTTTTGTTTTGTCATTTTCTTCTAGAACCTATGTGACTCTTTGTCCTGCGAGGCTGACCAAGCGTTCCCCTGAGGCTTGCGTTGAGTCTTGGGTCACGCTGAGTTGCGGGACCCAGTAGAGCCGGATGCTGTGTGCAGCCAGTGAAGGCGGCCTCCGGGGGCATGCGGGTGGAGCCTCTGCCTTAACTGGGTGGGGGCCAAGGCCTCCCAGTCCCAGGGAGCTAGGCAGAGTGTACCCTGGAGTATGATGCTGCCCGGACCCTGAGTCTAGCTGCAAGGAGTTCAGAGCAACAGATGTCCAATCACAAATTTGAAACAAGATTAAAATCAATTCAAAACTGTAAGAAAACTTGCAATGAAAAGCATCAGTGAAACTTTATGTTTTTAACAATGCAGTTGTTTATTAATCTGTTGTTATGAAGTTTGAAGGACCTGGTAATTAATATGTTACTTAAAAAGGGGTATATTATGAAATAACTATAACAATAATAACAATGTGGCAATAATATTGAAATTTTAAGCAAAATTCTGATGTGAAGATATGTTCAAATAAAGCAGGCTAGGTGCGTTCCTTGAAGATATGGTTAAAATACTAGACATTTTTAATAATTGTGAATACTTGCAGTAAAAATGTTAATATATACTGAAAAAATTAGAAATGAACTGTAAACTGTAGGACTTGAGGTACAATGGGATTTTTGATTAAGAAAGTACATAGATCAGATGTGCCTACCCTTAAAGTTTTGAAAAACCAGGAAAATCTCCTAAATAATTCAGAAGAAAAGATTTAAAAACAAAATATTCCTTCTAATATTTTTTCATTATTTTCCTAGTTTAAGAAATTTTCAATCTTGTGATTTAAAATATGTTAATTTATATAATTCTTTTCATCCAAAATTGTATTTTGCATGGGATTGTATAAATTATACTAATATATTTTGAAAATTGCTTTTCCTTTTTCATGATAGGATATACATCTCTCATTTTTTAATACATTGTTCTATGGATTTTCTCCAGACAAAAAGAAGACTATTAATCCACTTTTAGAGTCAATGTATGGCTTGATTCATACAATTTATTTAATTTATGCATTTAATTTGATTACTAAATTTTTTCCCTCTCAACTCTCTGCATGTGTTTTCAGGTATTTTTGATGGCTCTCATTTCAGTATGTCTATGACTATTCAGTTTATTTTTATTTATTTATTTATTTGTTTATTTTTGGTAACAGAGATCGAACTCACAACCTCATGCCTGCCAGGCAGTCGCTTATGCCATTGAGCTAAATCCCTGGTCTGACTATTCAGTTTATTGTACTCTTTCTTATTCTTAATTATGTAATGTAAAACTATTTATTTCTTTTCAACTTGCCTGTTAGTATCCTATAATTTATGTTATTTTCTGCATCCTTCACAATGGCCTGGAATTTTCATGGAAAAAGCTGAAGTACAAATAAGTGTGGACAGAGCACTCAAAAATATTTGCAGTTACTTTATGGAATCAGGATTAATTTATATGTAATACAAAATATATGTTCTTAGTATTACAGTTTACACTAGAAATCATGTTTCTTTTCCATAAAATTGTGTTGTGAAGATGATACATAGTATGCGAATATATTTGATAGACCTCACTAGATTCCTTTGGCAAGATTTCTATTGCCAAAGAAGTTTAAATGAGTAATGAAAGTGATGTTCAAATAACATATTTTAACATTTGGAATTACTGTGAGTGGAGAGACATTTTCTAAGTAGTGCTACATGAAAGAAACCTGGGTAGTGTGCATCTGTTGCCACTGAGTCCATTCAGCATCTATTCTTTTTTCACTAGAATTATGAATTTTAGACATAGTTTTTTTTGACATTAGCCATAAAGCATGATCTTCTTTTGTATGGTTTCAATATTTATGCTCTATAAAGAAAATCTTATTTTAGTTTGCAAAATATGTTCTGCTAATTTGGGTGCCAATGTTTTTTAAATGAATTGCAATTGAATTTTGTTTACTTATTGTCCATAGCATGCCTCAACTTGTAACTTATTAATATAATTATTTATTTCAAATTATGAGCTAGGAGTGGTGCTGCAAGCCTGTAATTCCACAACTTGTGAGCCCAAGTCTGGAGAATCCCTGTGAGTTTGATGCCATAGTGGGCTACACAGTGAGTTGAACTGTGTAGCAAAAACCTGCCTCAAAAAACAAAACAAAATAAACAAACAAACAAAAATCATAGTAGTTTTTCTTTGCTAATGATTACCATGTGTTTTTTGAATTACTCTACAAGCAAATATCATTGATAACAAAATACTCTAGTCAGAGCTTCCTATCTTTCTTAATTGAGTCTATGGAGCTTATTCATTCTAATTCATCTACTGGAGGTTATTCATTCTCTGCTGGTTATTCATTTCTTCTGAGGGAAATTTTACTCCCACTAGTGTTTTTTTTTATAGATGATGTGTAATTTTTGTCCTAAACTATGGTTTCCAAGGCCAATGTTTTTAGTCTTTGCTTTATCAAAAGAAGCCATTTTATCTTTATAACAGAATAAATCTGCCAGATTTAACTAAAAGTGTGAAAGCCTCCATAATCTTGTTTAAAAACTATTAGACTATCCTCTATCTAATTGAAATTTTAATGAGTGGTATTACTTTGACCTGATTCAGGCTATTTGAGTCTTGATTACTTAGAGAAGTAACAAAAGTGTATGCATTTACAGACTTTTTCATGAATAAGAATTCTGTTGGGTCATATAGTTCTGACGAAATTCAAAGTTTGAGACCACATTCTTCAGCACAAGCCTAGAATGACTGTGTGCTACTACTCTGATTAATAACATATTCAATTGTACTACTGACACTATTTATGTAACTTGTAGACACTAAGTGATATGTTTTCCTTGATAAAAACTATAATTCAAAGCAAATTTAAACTCCCAAATTAGCAATTTTCTGAAATATAACTTAAGTTATTTATTGTCTTTCTCATTATTTCTGGAAATAAGTCATGGGGAAGACTTTGTTATAACAAGAATATATTAATAAATGTAATTGGCATATATAAATAATATAAAATAATATCTGACCAGGAGTTTAGTAAAACATTCATATGAAAAAATCCAGTTTCTCATGGGAAATGTCTCTAGGAATTTGTTTAAATATATTCTTAGAACTATAATGTATCAACCAGATCTATTCCTCAGAGTATTTCCATTCCTTAGTTGAAATGACTACAAAATAACTTAGTTTACACAAATTTTGAACTACTTGTGAAAATGGAGAGCCATATGTCTCTTTATGTTTCTAAGCACAAATATTAGGAAGGGATTTGTCTTTTAATTCTTCTGCATTTTTCAGTATATACTACCATTATACAATGCTATGTAAATGCAAAGGGAATAACACTCTACCTGTGTAAATTTCTTCTTTTCACAAAATATTGCCTTTATTTTCCCATAGATATCTGAGCTTTATGTACCTTGCTTCAGTGTACATTGACTGGGGACTTAATGCCTACAACATGTTTTTTTCATGATATTTTTGTATTTCTATATTTCAGACCAACCACTACTATCATGCTTTCAGAGCTTTTACCAAGCAAGCTATAGATAATCCATTCAAATAGACCAAAGTATTTCATTTCTCATTCTGCTAAAAACTCACATACTTGAAAAATGATTTTGGATGCTTAACAATAGATAAGGTTTACTTTCATTTTGTGAAGACAGTTTTTCTAGATAAAGACAAAATTCTTGTTGTTGCCTGTTTTATTTAACACTTGCAATCTGACACAACACAGAACAATATTTTTGTTAAAACGCAAGAGTTGTTCAAACTGATTTTATAAAGATTTTCAGTGTAGGGTTAAATATGCAATGCTTTATATGATAAGTACTCTGTAAATTTCCCATTTGGGATTATCTTTACATCAATTCCTAGCACAGTGTTTAATATAAAGTGGGGTAAATTGTTGCATTAAGTTAATCTAATTAAGCATCTGATTGTTCTTTAAATACTTTTCTCCTATATTACAATTCATATTCATGCACCATTTAAAAATATTTTATAACAGTAAATGCTCAGCTAAATTATTTCTGGAAAAAAACAATAGAATTAAAGTAACTATTTCATTTCAGCAGTCTCAGGATCAACAGGTAAGCATGGATGTGACAATGTTGCATTGACATTGGTCCCAGTGAGGCACTGCCTAGAGGGTAGCCACAAGACTGTGCTGAATATGGTTTAGGAATCTACAAATGTTAAGCCACATTAAAAATCACCACAAAGCAGAGTGTCTCACACAGAGTAGATCTAAAATTAATTCACTTTGAATAATCTGTTAAAGAAAATGTTTGCAAGTTTGACCATTGATTATAGTGGTCAAAAAATTACTTTTGGAAAAGAATTCATTTTCAGATTGGGTAGCCATCATGATTACCTTTTGACTAACTTATGGAATGTCACTCAGGAAGAACATGTAGAAGATATAAAAGTTAATTCATAGTAATGCATTGAAACTATTAATTGATAATTTTAGAGCGTTATGTTCATATATCTTTGGGGAGGCAGTAATGAGGATTAAAAGTACCACCTCTTCACTAAGCTATAGACAAAGCTTTTCCTGTCTTTAAATTTTAGATTCTTTTGTAGGTCTGGAGATCAAACCTAGGACCTTGTGTACCCAAGGAAAGAGCTCTACCACTAAGCCATATCTCCAGACCACTATTTTTAAATTTTAAAAGAGTATCACTGAGTCACCAGACTGGACTCAAGTTTGTGATCTTCTTGCCTTAGACTCCCTCAGTTCAGGGATTGCAGGACCGTACCATTACATCTGACTGATTACTAACTTAGTTCACTAAAATTATCATTGATTTTTACTCAAAATGTATAAATATATTATAGTTTAAATAGAATAAAATTCATGAAAATAAAATACTATAGTTAAGGCTATTATTCTGTCATCCAGTAGACATTTATGAAATTTCATGGTGAAACCAAGCATTCTAAGGTTGGAATATTGGATATATGGCTAGAATGTGACTCAAGACTTACATCAGTTATTTTAATCACTTACTTAACAGTTTACCCTGAGCGCTATTTGGGCAGCATGTTTGTTTCCATACCAATAAACCCAAATGTCACTTGGGCTGGTATCACTTCAACCAGTTGATCTTTGTATAGAATAAATTTGATAAAATTGTCATTTTTGTATTTTTTGTTATACTATCTCATAAAAATTAATGAAAATGCAACCTTTGGTCATCCTGTGTGTAAATAATTGGAGTGGTAAGCAGTGAAATCTTCCTTAGAATTCAATACATGCATAACAAGGCCTTTCAGAAATAGGTTACCAAAAAAGAAAAAAAGAAAACAAAACAAAACAAAAAAGAAAGAAAGAAATTTTCAACACCACTTTTCCTGGTTCACCTGACACTAATCAACTCTTTGCTCTTCACTTAATAATGTACTGTCAGAAATATGAAATCTCAGTGATTATCCTGATATTCCTAGCTCATTCGGTTTACTCCAATGTTAGATAAACAACTCATTTATAATGTCTTCATGATATAATAAAAGAAAATCACCAAGGGCAATATTGACACACTACCAAAGCTAGATGATAGGTCATGGAATAAGATATTAATATTTTACTTCAAATGCTAAGCGATTACTTAGGTTATATAGGCATCAAGTGAATACATGAAAAACACTTGAAGAACTTTCATATTCATATATGCCATGGTTATAAATACCAAAAAATTTAGAATTCACATTTAAATAGTTGGCACAGAATTTATTAATAATGGACTACTCTACCATTTATTTCAATTTATCTGACCCCTGAGGAAGACAATAGCATGTGTATATTTTTTGTTCTTTATTATTTTGTTTGTTCATTTGTTTTTTGTGACAGGGCCTTGCTATGTAGTTCAAGCTGGCTTCAAACATATGGAACTCCTCCTGCCTCAGCTTCCTAAATCCTGGGATTATTGGCATGCATCACCACACCCAGCTAGCATGTATATTTTTAAAAAGATTAATTTTACCTATTTTCCAATTTTATTTTCAGTGAATACATTCTATACTTTCTGATTTACAGATTCAGAATTGGTTATATATTTAACTGTTGAACTTTTTTATATATCTAATTTCTGAATCATAATCAGATTAGAAAATGAAAAATGAAACTTTGCCTATCACAAGTTGCAGAAATACTATTTATCTATATTCTTATCACAGAACAGTTGATATCCTAGATAGTAAAGTGAAGTCTTTGTTAAAAAGACTATTGCGAGCCAGGTGTGGTGGTGCACGCCTTTAATCCCAGCACTCTGGAGGCTGAGGTAGGCGGAACTTTGTGAGCTCGAGGCCGGCTTGGGCTACAACGCCAGCACAAGGCCGGCCTGAGCTATATAGTGCGACCCTGCCTCAAAAAAAACCAAGGCCGGGAGTTTGGTTCAGCAGCTTAAGCGCCTGTTTGGCAGGTGCAAGGCTGTGAGTTCGATTCCTGGTGCCACACACACCAAAAAAAAAAAAAAAAAAAGACTATTGCATTAATGTGATTACAATACACATTTGAATGTGCATGCTTCCTTAATATATTGTTTTTAAATACATATATATATATATATATGAATGCATATGTGAATTCACACTTTTTGTCTTTACATGTGTGACAATTAAATTCCTTGAACTCTAATATGTTCATCTACTTTTTTTATAATCGGTAATTTCAATGCTATAACAATGTTTAAATATCATTTTCACTTTCTCTATGATGGAATTAAAATTAAAAAGCAAATCAGAAATATTCATGATAAATGTAAAATTCTTAGATTAGACTCTTTGAAACTGATTTTCATTTAAATTTAAAGAAACATTTTGTCTATGCACAGTATGCCTTGCGATTCTTTTCAGTCTAAATTCACCTAGATATGGTTACTTCAAATTGCTTACATAGTGAAGAATTTATGACAAATAATTAATCATTTATTCAAAGTGATTTAATGATAAATAAATTTCAGTAACTATTTTCTCCTACTATATTTTATAATAGGCAAGTTGGAAACAAAAAATAAAAATATTGGGAAGTGGCTTCAAAATCTACAGGATTTGAACGAAATTCAAGGAACGAATATTCACTTGCAACATTTTGGAAAAGGATGGCATTTAAGTCAGGCTGAAAAGTAAGAAAACTTCAGCACAATAAGAAGGACTGAGGAAGGGTATTAAAATAGGGAGGAGGGAAAGCACATGGTGTGTTCTAGGAATGATGAACAAGTCAGATTGGCTGCATCATTTAACATATATTGAGAAACAGTGTGAGAAAAGACTAGAATATATAGTTCGAAGAGGAAGTTGAATAATCAGATCACATTTTAAAACATTATTGGCTATAATAGGTGTCACGAATATCTGTGTTGTAGAATCTGATGAATATTTCTGTGATTTAGGATTACTGGTCTCAAATTTATTAGAAAGAATTGGAGGACAGATTTGCTAGAAATAAACAAGTGAGCAAAATATCTAAGAGATGAATGTGAGGAATAGGGGTCGCCGGATGCAATGACTTGGAAGAGAGAAGCACTGAAGACTGACAAACTGAAATGACACTTGGAAATGAAGACCTGCTGTCCACAAAAAGAAAATCACTTTCCATAGCTTAAAGTTTTTGCCAAGAAGCAGGAGTCGATGGGGAGTACATGTTTTAACCTGAACTGCAATAAAGTATCTCTTAATGGTTGAACATAGCCAAAGGCAAGGAAGCAGACATGACATGTACAACTGCAGGACAAGAGTTTAAGAAGAAAATTCTTTTTTTCACATTTTGTTTTCTGTCTAGTAACTGAAAGCAAAGGAACTCAAATTCTCAGGGAGGAGGTTGATTAAAAATAGGAAGAGCCTTGTTTCATAAATCAACACATGAATGGGTACTTTCTAAATACTTGAATTGCAATGCTTTTGAGCATATAAATCTTGGGAATTTTTATAATTAGCTTTAGTCTACTAGAGTTGTTACCACACACAGAGAAATAAGTATAGCTTTGAATTTTAGACTTGAGCGAGAAGCAGGAAGAATTCCTTTCTGTTTTCCAACAAAAGAAATCAAAGCTCCTGGGAAATACATTGACACTGGCCCTTGGACAGAATCTATACAAACATGATCCTAAAATAACTTATAGTATCAGAAACTAAGAGAGTTTTCAATTCTCTCTCTCTCTCTCTTTCTCTTTCTTCCTTTCTCCCTGTCTCCCTCCTTCCTTCCCTCCCTGTATTTGTCTTTCTCTGTCTTTCACAGAATATAATTAAGGAACCACATTTCTGTATCTATTCATCTGTTTATACATTCATGTGTTGATAGAGACTGCTTTAATGATTTAGGTGTTGTGAACTGTGCAGCTATAAACATGGGTGTGCATGTATCATTGTAATATGATGTCTTTAATTCTTTTTGAAAGATACCATGAAGGGGTATAGTTAGATACAGTGGAATTGCTATTTCAATTTTTTTTTAACGTCTCTCAATGCTGATTTCCATAGTGGTTACATTAGTTTTCGTTACCACTAACAATATGCTTCTTTTGATGAAGCCATGTATTAGAACAGTACTTCCTCAGTTCACAGATGCTTCTGTTCTTAAACAACTTGGTTCCAGAACAGATGTATTTGGCAAAATTTTCCTTTTGTTTGCAAAGTCTCTATTGAGTAGGGAACACAGTTGTGGCCATCCCCCAGCGTTAACAGGAAAGCCCATCATCCTCAGAATCGTGAAATAAATTAAATTCATGGGTCAAGGTACCACTCTACAATGTTGGAGACAAGTAGAACTATTATTATGCTTATTAAAAATCTTAACAGAAAAAAGAACATTTGTTTAATCCACCTGGGATTTAACAAAAGTGAATGCTACTGTTTCATGTACATGTATGTGTACATTCAGTTACTAAGGTTTTGAACATTTTCTGATGATCACCACACAGCAGGCAACCAAACAACTGAGATCTCATTTAAATATTTTAGATTTATTTTTTAAAAAATGAGTATTTGTGTGACTTTTGGCTTGTTTTTAATGTCACAAAGGCAGCATTCCTTGGTCAAGAAATTCAAACATAATAAAAAATAAGGATAAAGTCTCGCTGACATATTATACAAGGCAGATTACAGACACTCCACAATTTTTTTCATAATTTTAAACTGATTTTATTTTAATTAAAATGCTTAACTCATAGACAATTCCTAGTTATTCTCCAGCATAATTATTTCTAGAATTGTTTTTAACCTGAAATTCAGATAAAAACAAAGACAATTTTCATTTAGGGCAACATTCCTTTGTTTGGTAATTTACACTGTGTTTGAAAGTATGATATCTTTTCTAGATGTCTAAGTATGTTTCAATAGACTTGATTTTATTTCACACTACAGGTTATACATTTTTTTCTTTTTTTCTTTTTTCTTTTTTTATTTTAAAGGGAATAAAACACAACAATAAAATGAAATGAAACAAAACAGTGACAAGACAGTAGGGAATTCACAATAGTTATTATATTGTTTTTTTTTTTTTTTTTTTTTTTTTTTTTTTTTGGCACCAGGGCTTGAACTCACAACCTCACACGTGCCAGGCAGGTGCTTAAGCCACTGAGTCAAACTCCCGGCCCAATAGTTATTATATTGCATATTGTTATCCTCTAAATAGTTACTCAGACTACAAGCTTCAGACTTGCAAAGTCAATCAAACAATACAAGTCTTAAATTGTTTCTTTACTTCAGCTGAAATCAGCTCAGCCTGCCTTCCTCCCAATCAGCAGGTTGCTTATGGGGGTTGGGGATGGGCGAGTTGGTGGCTTTTTGTCTCCCTGTCTGCACATTGGCTGTTTCGGAGAGCGGGCATGGCTATTTATCCCCAGTTGGCAGGGATACATTTTATATACTACTTTAGAGATATATATGATATTAAACACAGAACCAAAAATACAAAATAAGGTGGATAAAGAAATGATTGACAAAATACTTTTTTATTGGTTAATGTGTCATTCCATTAGCAAAACAGTTATCGATTATGTTCTCTTTATCAAGTTTGAGCTGAGCCATTCAGTTCTCAGAAGATATTTCTCATTTTAAAATGTCTGAGGAAATGATGACAGTAATAGATAAATTAATAAAATAATTGTTCTATATTTATCTTCTAATTTTAGTATACTATACACATTTTACTTCACAAAGACATTTTAAAAAGTGACCTGAAAAGAAAAATTACAGGGAACCTTGTTTCAGACCACAACTCTAACACTACTTTTTGTATCATTGTATGTAAGCAATTGTATCTCATCTGAAAAATGTCACATTTATATTTTGATTATTTAAGCCCAGAATACTACTTTCCATACTAGTTTCCTGCTGAGTGATACTGGTCAAGACATTATTCCTATGTTCCAGTTTGCCATCAATAAAAGAAGAACAACAATACTGTTTCTTTACTGTAAAAATTAAAGATGTGAGTAAATGTAAAATATTTAAGACAGAATACTTTCTCAGAATTCATTAAGTTTCACATTATTAGTGTTTTCTTTGCCACATATTATGTAATCAAGTAAGATAATAACAATACCATTGGAAATATTTCAGTAAAACCACTGGAGATTTTTTAGATTACCTGTTACCTAAACATTTATCTCCCTTATGGAATTTATATATCCTGAACTATTCATGCATGTAATTTGTATGAAATTGAATCTACAGCTCCAAGAATGGAACTATTTTAAATGTTTTAAACCAAGGAGAATATTCATTTCTTAAATCAAAAATGATTGGTTTACACATAGGCACTGGAGAAAGAGAATGACAGAGAGGTTCCTTTTTTCTTTATTAGTTTTGCTTTGTTTGAAGTGCATAAGACTGAAACAAAGACTTCACGCATGGAAGGATAGTGTTTTATTTCTAAGCTATATCCTGCCGCCTTTCCGTTATGTTTTAAGACCGTGCCCTCCTAAGTCGCCCAGGTTAGCTACAAACCTGGCTACTAGACAAAGCACTATATAGTTTGAAAAGGAATGTGCTTAATTGTAAAGAATTTTCTTACTCAACAGTACAGTTTAGGTAGGCGCATCTGAAAATCTACATGGTTTCCCGTCAGAAAAACAGGTTGGAACTTTTATGTGAGTGATAAACCTATAATCCATAGGTGACTCTCCATCTGCCTTTGAAATTACTGTTTCCTTTTATAGAGACCTCGTGATTCATGGGATCCTCTAGAATAATCCAGGATATTTTTCCAACTTCGAGATTCTTACATCAGCAAAGCTCCTTATGTCAAGTGAAGAACATGTTAACATATTTGGGGGAGGAGCATGCTGTAAATATTTTGAAGAGTTTTATATTATTGATCAAATAAATTAGCAATAATGATAAAATAGGAAAAGAAAGAAAAGACATAAAAAGGAGACATTAGGTTTGCAAATTTTGCTATTTTTATTAGATGAAAGAGGGTCATAATGATTCTCAATTCTAATGGAAAAATGACAGAATGAAATTTTTCATACATTTGCAAAATTGTAGAAAAGTATTTATTAACACCTACTTACATAAAAACTCTAAGACAGGAAGTGTTCATAATATTCCTAAATTTGACTCACATCAGGTTAAGATTTATTGAGAAAATAAACTAGTTTTGTATCATGCATTAGAAGATAAAATTAAACATTCTTTAAATTCTCTAATGTATATTAACTGGAAAGATAAAGATTCCACAAATTTAAAAGATGTAACTTTAAGATTCAAAAAGAAAGAAAATCAGAGTACATATTCCATTTATTTGCATTGCTTAAGGAGATAATACTTTTAAAATTGCAATTATGTCCTTTGAAATTTCTTTAAAATTCATGTGTTCACTTCTTTATTTTTTGTCTTTTTTTTAATCAATCCAGTTTCAATCCTGTTTCATAATTTTCTATCTAATGAGGGCAAAATTAAATGATCTGGTATAATGCTTCTAAGCAGTGAAAAAAAAATTATCTATTCTACTGACCATGAAACAAGAGAAGAATGAAATGGGGTAAATCAACAAAATTGGGGATAGTATAGGTTTTATATAAGCAGTACATGAATTAAACAATGAAAGAAATGAAACAAAATTAGATCAGTATTGATAAAATCACTAGTAAGTAAATGAAATGAGTACTAACAATGTTTTCTGAAGTTGAAGACTATTTCGCCATACGGAACCTGATATTATAAATAATGATGGTACATAACGAAAAGAAAGCAATATTTTTCTTTTAATGTTAAAATTTTAAAAAAATTTCAGAGTCTCTTTGAAAGGTGTTTGTATTTCAGCAAATGTATCTTTCTCTTTGCACACTAACACATCTCTTTATCTATGCTTAATTTATTTTAGTTATAGAAAGTAAGATTGCAATATCCTTATACTTGATTGTAATCATTTATCCATCCACCTACCTTCTTAGGTATAATCTTTTTTATATCATTGCACTCTATATTTTTCATATCCTTCAAAACACTCTAGCAATGATGTATTTAAAGATTAATAGATACAGCTGGGTGTTGTGGCACACGCCTTTAATCCCAGTACTCAGGAGGTTGAGGTAGGAGGATCCTTGTGAGTTAGAGACCAGCCTGGGCTTCAAAGTGAGTTCAAGGCCAGTCTGAACTGCACAGCGAGACCCTGTCTCAGAAAATAGGGC
Source organism: Dasyprocta punctata (assembly GCA_004363535.1). NCBI lineage: Eukaryota > Metazoa > Chordata > Mammalia > Rodentia > Dasyproctidae > Dasyprocta > Dasyprocta punctata. Next base: position 13,154 of record RJWM01033774.1, read on the forward strand.
CAGGGATTTAGCTCAGTGGCTTAAGGGCCTACCTGGCAGGCACAAGGTTGTGAGTTCTATCCCTGGCACCAAAAAATAAAATAAAGTAAAATAAAATAAATCAATAGATAATATGTTGACTCCTTAAAGTGACAGCTGTTTCCTGATTATTTTCAGTCCCTAACTACTTATCACAGTATGCTACACAGAATAGGAACTCAAAAAATAATATGAAGCCATAAATAAGTATGGTACACAGGGCTGGTTATATTTAGTGAATATTTTAATATAATCTGCAGATTAAAAGCTTGAAACATTACTAGAGTTATTACAAAGGTATGTGGATATATTACTTAAGGTTCTGCAGAGGAAAGAATCAATAGAAAATATATGTATGATTACGTATATATTAGGTAGACTCACAGGATCAAAATCAAAGAATCACAATAGCTGTCTCCAGAATCAAATGCAGAAGAATGCAGAATGATCATCTGCAGCTTTCCAAACTGAGGGTCCAGTAGCATTTAAAAGTGAAAATCTGGAAGTTCACTGTGCAGTCACTGGCGAAATTGTGTCAGAAAGGTGAAAAGTGTGCTACAAAGGCTGAAGAGCCTGCGTTGGAATGCTTGAAAAACTGGAGCTCAGGGTCCGAAGGCAGTGATGAAGACTGGAGCGCTTCCAAAAATGGAACACCTCCTTCTCTTGCTGGAAGTGACTTCCAGACTGCAAGTCTCATGAGTAGTTGACCCAGAACCGCTGTGGCATTTCACTCTTTCAGTTTACTGGCTTCCATGTCGGTCATCCAGGGACACCCACAACTTTATTACTCTGCTTGCTCAAGTCAAGTTGACATATCACAATTGATTATCACAATACTAGTATATTTTGGTCTTAATTTACCTATTAATACTCAAAAAATATCAAATTTTGCACTATATCTAGATTTCAATTATCTTGATTTTTTTTTTGATACCAGGGATCAAACTCACAGCCTCACACCTACCAGGCAGGTGCTTACATCACTGAGCTAAATCCCCAGCTATTATTTTGAGTATTAACTTGCATTTTTCATCAGGTAAAAATCTCATGAGCAATGAAAAAAAATTCCAAAACAAAATTTAGGATGTCAATACATGATACAGATCATAGAGTCTGTTTAACATTTTATTATCTTTGAGGATAGTTAGTCATTGCAATAATAGTTTATACAAAATTCTATCTAGTTTAATTTTCAAAAAGAATTGTAATGCTGTTTACTATTTTCATTTTCCAGAAGAAGACACACACACATAGAGCCTCACAGTCAGACGTGGCAGATTTGAATTCAGCCCCATCCTGTCTAAGTTCAAGGATATACATCTTCATTACACCAAGTTCATGTTATGTTTGCTCATAAAATATTTTGTGAGGAGCTGGAATTCAGTTGGAATCTTCATTCTCCATGCTTATATTTTAAATATTATTTTACAATATTGCCAAAGATTATCTGTGATTTCTTTTTTCATGGTTTCAGTTACCAATAGTCATCTTTAGTGTGAACAGATTAAGAAGACACATTCCAGAAATAAATAATTTATAATTATAACTTGTGAGTTATTTATTTTGAGAAGCATAATGAAATTCTAGAATAGCTTTTCCAGTCTATGTTGCTTCAAACCTGTCCTAATCTTCCTGTCTGGGTCATGGTTCTCTTTTTGTCTAGTATTCCCGTGCTGTGTGTAATGCCTGCCCAATATTCTAGTCACTTAGTGCCCTCCCCCATTATTAGAACTTCTGTCATAGTGACACAGTGCTTGTGTTGGAGGAAAAAAAAACAGATTAAGCATGATGCTGCTTATTATAGTAACATGTAGTAGAACGATTAGCAAGTAGTGAGTGTTGGATACATACTATATTTGTTTTAAATTTAATGTTACATTATAACTTTATGTATTTTAAAATAATAACTGTTTAAAAAATGTTCACACCTAATGACTGGTTAGTTTGTTGAAATCTTAAAACAAGTACTTACGTTCTAGTATAAGTGAGATCAAATTTTTACACAGCAGAAAATCACACCTCTCACACTGTTGGAAAGACATTAATGTTTAACCTTTGAATTATCATGATTGGATAAGAGCATATCTCGTGATTTATTTTAGAAATCATTGGTAGATAGAGCAGGTATATGTAGTAGGTCCACACTCCTATCCTTGCTAACCAAGATGGGGTAACAAGGACTGTATTTATTTCCTTAACTTGAACAATTTAAAAACTACATACAAGATAATAGCCTCTCTGAAAGCATTAGACATCAGACAGAGAAGTCAGTGATAGGTGAGAGAAAGAAAAATAACAACAAAACCAAGGGAGTCATGGACTTTTTACCCAATGTCAAACTAGATGAAATTTTGAGATCATAAAACAGGGAACTGAAGCAGAATTTTTTCTTTCCTTTAATTGAAGATACAGTTATGAGTTTATAAGGAAACCAGGACAGCTCAAATTGAAAATTAGAGGCAAGTGGGCTGCACACTGGACAGAACTTTGGAGATGTATGCTGTGCTTTTCTAAAGTATTCATTGAATAATCATCATTGCATTTATGAGGACATTATACCCAGTCAGAAAATAATCAGCTGAGAAAACCTAGAGGGAGTAGTGCCCGCTGCTCTCACTGGTCCAGAGAAAAAAACATTTCCTCTTAGCTAGAAGGAAAACCTTATAACTCATGAAGAAAGGATTATACTGAGCATTGTTGCCTTTGTAGTGAGAAAAAAATTAGACTACATGCTGCTTAAAATAAAAGACCCAAAGGAATAAAATTGTTTCTAAGTAGCTTAATGTGTCCCATGACAAAATTTAAGAATGTTTACAGGTATATAAAAGTGTCCAACTTCTAACAAGGTGAAACCCAATAAAAAATTATAAGGCATGAAGAGACAGGAAATTACAAGCCAAATCAAGATGGAAAGTAAAAATCAATCTAAATGTTTCACAACTACTACAGATGGTAAAAGTAGTAGACAAGGATGCTATTATGACTGTATTCTATACGTGGGAGATGCTGCGGAAAGTAAGTAATATGTGTAGATTTTAAAATATCATTAAGGGGTACAAACACATTCAGGATAAACTACAACTAAAATTTCAGAAATATAGAATATACAAAATTGAATTAACATCACGTTAGATGTTTCTGGAAAAAACAACAGACGTAAAATAACCAAAGCTCTCTGAAATGAAACAAAGAAAAAATGTTTAAAAAGAGAGCTGTTGGTAAAGTGTGGCACAAAATGAAGAAATCTACATCTATATCTTTATCTATACCTGTATTTATCTCTCTATATATATTTAAATTACTATATATACTATATATATAAATTACTATATGTGCATGTAAGAAGAGATGGAGAAAGAAACAGAGAGGGAGAGAAGATTCTCAGAAAAGCAGTTCACAAAAATTTGAGGAAATCATGACTGAAATTGTTCTCAAATTTGGTATTAATTTTAAACACAGATTCACAATCTCAAGAATTCCAAGCACGAGAAATAATAAGGAAATTCTATGAAGTCATTAATTAACCAAATTGCTGAAGAAGTGACACAGAGAAAAAAAAATCTTAAAAGTCCTTAGGGGAAAGGTACACATAATTTACTGAGAAATTAAAGGACAGAACAGTTCTCTTTAAAAATAACTTAAACCAAAGGATAGTAGAGCAACATTGCTAAAGCATGAAAAGAAAAAAGGAAAAAAAAAGCAAACTTTCAACCTAGAATATTTAGTAATGACAATAATTTTTAAAAGGTGAAATAAAAGTATTACATAAATAAAACTTGAAATACATATAATCCATTACAAGACTTACAAGAAAAGTTAAAGGGTATCTTTTAAGTATAAGGAAATAGGTACCACATGGAAATGGGAATTTGCACAAAGGAATATCTTCATAGATAGTGGAGTGTACCACGGCATTTCTTTTCATGCACACTTTTAGTTTTGTTTTCAGTAATGAAGAATTCCTGTCACCTTAATATCACGTAGAACACGCTTACACTAAATACATCCTCAGACAACAGTTCAGCGAGAAATTAGAATTAACAACCTGCAATTCCTTGATTATGTAAAACTTTAAGTTCAGACTTTGATAACTCAGTTAAATCTTCACATCACAGTGGCTTCTTATTCTTACTATTTTTCTGGAATCTATGGCAGTTTAAGTAATAAAGGCAAAACTTTAAGTATGTGAGACACAGGGATCATTCATACCAGCACAAAATTTCTGCTACAGTTAATACTTTGGTTGAGTTAAATAGATATAGGCACATTATTTTTAGAAACAAGCACAGAAATCTGTTAGTAAAGCTATAGTTTTTCTCAAAGAAAAATAGAAACTGTTGAAATAAAAGATCGTGCATATTTACAAACATGTCCTTTATCAAAAATATTTGAAACTTCTTTTTTACTTTATGTCAAAAGGCTAATTTAATTAGAAACATGGTAACATGTTTATAAACATGTTTATAAATTAGATGCTGAATAAACAAAAGAATATCATTAAGAATCTATTAATAAAATAACTGAGCTATTCGCTTTTTGAGTTAGTTTTTGCCGTGAAAACTAAAATAACTGAAATTATCTGGTGACATTATTGAAGATTAAAGCAAAATGCTGAAATAGGTGATAAATCTTAGAAGTGGACTCCAGATTCTATGTAAATTTGTTATGAAACGAATGTGAAAGTTTGTACTAATAACATAAAGATTGGCTTTTCATTAGTTCTTAGAACTGAGCATATCTTTAGAAAAAGAAGATATGGCTTCATTCTACCATATGCACAAAATAAATTTTAAGCTAATAGATAAAAAGGTTTTGCCTATAACAAAAAGTAAATGAAAACCATAATTTTAAACATCTTAAATTATTTGACATGAATGCTACCCTTTCATTTTTTTTTAACTTTTCTGTTTTAAGATTAAATATTCCATCATGGAAATTGCATTCAACATCTTGCTAATAATCTAGATTAAACACATTTTTAAATAGAAAAAATAATAATGAAGCTTTAACTTCGTTGGAGTACATGTTCTAGAACTTCAAAATCTGAAACATTTCCATAACACAGGTGTCCTATATATTTCAGATTAATTTCTAACATAAGACATATGACTTTGATCAAGTGACTAAATGTTGATTACTGAGTTTTGCCAATTACAGAAATCAACAGTTTCTTTAGAAACGGTCCCAGACTCTTGAAAGGTTTGTGAGGAGCTTAAAGAAAAGTTATCATGTGGACTACTGTTTCTGTCTCATGACTGTACTTTGTAGGTAAGGAAGACACGAACTAGGAAGACATGCTGTAGTCATGGCTTTTATGGATATCAGAGGAATCCACCAGAGCAGGTTCACAAAACAGAATTTCACATGAGAAGTACAAAAGATAACCATCTTACAGTGAAAGGACCAGTTAAGATGCCCACCATGACTAAAAGAAACATTACAAAGAAACAAACCTTGTGTAGAAGGTTCAGAGACATTAGATCCTGTGCAAACAAGAATTCTGAAGTGATTCACTGAATTACACAACCCTTTCAGGTTTGATAGAATAAAGTAGAACTGGGAGTTGAAACTGAAGTCAACCACTGTCACCATCAGCTCTTTTAATAAAATTCTTTATCAGTTAAAAAAAAAACTACCATATGAACAAATTTACTTGTTATTCCATAATGCCAAATATCAAGCAAGATATGTAAATGCAAAGAAAAAGATGCACCTGATTGTTTATTACAGGATATGTTATATTAAAACAATAATTTGAATAATTGTTATAAGTACTTTCAAGGAGTGTGTGGTAAGCCTGTGTAACCTGATGTGGAAACTGCATTATTAGATAAGAGCTATTTTTAAGCAATGAAAAGAGAAAGATATTGTTAAGTTTTCCTATATTTCTGTAAAAAATACTTAAGAAACTAATTCAGATCTTTTTTTCTTTACTTCCCTAAGGCAGGCTTTATTTTTCATAATTATATCATCCTAGACATGAAATACAATGACAGTAGATATCACATCAAAACATTTTACTTTTAATACAAAACTCCACAAAAAGAACTGTAAGGAAGGAAATAAGCTTTGACATTTTGTCAAGTCAAAATTGTAGGTAATTATTTTAAAGTACGTCTTCTTTTTTATTTTAAAACTGAAGTAAGAAAAGTAGCCATAATTATTCTGTAATATAAATGCAAAAATAGTACAGTCCATAATTTCTGGAGTTACAAATTATTTTCCATGTGTGATGCAACAGGAACTAAGCAAATGAAATATTTTTGTGAAAAATACGACTTAGTACAATGAGTTGAATCTAATTTAAGATATTGAGACTATTGAAATAATGACAATGCTTTGAATTTTCTGCTATGAAGCATCACAAATGTTAATATTTAATAAACTATGTGACCAAAAATTAAATATATAGTATGTTTAGGGATTTTAATAGTTCTCAGCATAATAAAAAAGTATATTTGTGAGGTTTTGTTAGTACTATCAATGTATTATAACACATCTCACAACAAAATGACTTCTACCATGCTTCTAATTAGTGACTGCTCCATGTAAGAGCAAAATTTCCCTTTTAAAAAACAAGTTACTTCCTCCTCCAATGTTACATAGCAACAAGAAAAAAATTTTGATGTACTTTGCAAGATATTGGAAAAAATCTCTTAGGGAGTTCGAATCAATTTAAAGGAAGACAGTCAAAAACAAACTGTTACCTTAATCTTAAGATAAATTAAAACCTAGAAAGAAAGATATATCAAAATAATAACAATAATCATAAATTTTTCTTTGTTTTTCTTGGAGCAGAATAGAATTTCCCTTAAATCTAAAAAATGGACATATTGTTTTATGTATCTTTATGCTTTTTTGAATCAGCTAGTAGTACAATTAAGTGTGAAATTATGTAATCTTATATTACATTTATTAATGTCGTTACCACTTTGTTAAAGTTACCCACATGGTGTCTTTTCTAGTACAAATGTCTGTGTAGACATCTGCATATCTCTAGTAGAGGCATCCTTTTTATTTTTGTAAGGATTAGCAATGAGCTAATTTTTTGCATATGTTAGATGTACAAAAGGCACGCACATATACATACATATGTATATGCGACATGTATGTAGCTTTGAA
>RJWM01033775.1:0-20292 GCA_004363535.1 Dasyprocta punctata
AAGAGGAAGAGATTACAATCATAAATATATATGCACCAAATATGGAAGCACTCAACTATGTAAGACAAATCTTAATAGATGTGAAAAAACAAATAAACAGTCATACAGTTACAATGGAGGAACTTAACACCTCACTGTCACAAAGAGAAAGATCAACAAAACAAAAAGTCAGCAAGAAATAGCACAACTGAATCAAACTTGTGAATTAACAGACCCAGCGGATGTGTACAGAGTTTTGAACCCAACAGTATCAGAATACACATTCTTCTCAGCTGCACATGGGTCATTCTCTAAAATAGATCATATACTGGTCCAAAAAAATGTGCTTAAGTAAATGCAAAGTAACTGAAATAATTCCATGCACATTATCTGACAACAGCACAATAAAATTGGAAATCAACGACAAAAAGTTCACAAGAACCCCACAAACATATGGAAATTAAATGACACTCTCCTAAACAAGCAATGTGTCACAGAAGAAATTAAAGAAAATATTAAACAATATCTACAATTGAACGAAAATCAAATACAAATTACCGGAACCTGTGGGACATAATGAAAGTAGTCCTCAGAGGAAAATTTATAGCACTAAACTCCCACATCAGAAAAATGGAAAGAACACACATAAACAACCTAATGATTCACCTCAAACTTCTAGAAAAAGAAGAGCAAGTCAAGTCCAAGGCCCAAAGAAGTGAGGAAATTATAAAGGTCAGAGCAGAAATTAATGCAATTGAAACTGAGAAAACAATACAAAGAATTAATGAACTGAAGAGTTGGTTCTTTGAAAGAGTAAATAAAATTGACAAACCCCTAGCCAACCTTACCAAAAAGAGGAAAGAAAAAACTCAGATCCATGCAATAAGAAATGAAAAGGGTGAAATCACTACAGACTCTGTGGAAATACAGAAGGTCATCAATACCTACTTTGAAAACCCTTGCTCACATAGATTTGATAACACAGAAGAAATGAACAGATTCCTAGAAACCTATGGATTAACACAGCTGAATTAAGAAGATGTAAAACTGCTGAATAGCCCAATTTCAGCTAATGAAATTGAAAATATAATTAGAACCTTACCAACAAAGAAAAACTCAGGACCTGATGGATTCACTGCTGAATTCTACAAGAAATTTAGCGAAGGCTTAATGCTAGCACTCCTCAGACTCTTCAAGGAATTTGAAAGGGAAGCAAGTCTCCCTAACTCATTCCTGGAAGCAAGTATTACCCTAATACTAAAAGCAGAGAAAGACGGAACTAAAAAAGAAAATTGCAGGTCAATCTCCCTAATGAACATAGATGCAAAAATCCTCGATAAAATACTGGCAAATAGCTGGCAAGAAGTCATCAGGAATATTATATACCAGGACCAAGTGGGATTCAACCCAGGAATGCAGGGATGTTCAACATATGCAAATCAATAAACATAATAGACTATATCACCAGAACCAAGGACAAGAATCACATGATCATCTCAATAAATGCAGAAAAATCTTTCAACAAAATTCAACACCCATTCATGATAAAAACCCTACAGAAAATCGTAATATGTGGGCTCTCCCTCAACCTGATAAAAGCCATATATCATAAACCAACAGCCAATATCTTACTAAAAGGACAAAAACAGAGAGGCGGGACAAGATGGTGGAACAGTACAGAGCAGGGCAAGCGGCCTCCCTGAAAGATACCATCCAGATGCTGGAATATAGAAACATGGAGAAGACAAGAAGGACGGAGGTGGATCCTCTGGACCCAGGAAGACTCTAAAGCAAGAACTGAAGCCCACAGAAAGAGTAAAAAGAAACACTGAAACAAAGAAAGCAGTGGCTGGCAGCGCCTTTGCCCAGAGCCGGAACCACTCTGTGAAATGAGTTGCTGGAACCTGGGGGTACATGATCGAAGTGCTGCGGCAGTGGTGGCAGCAACCCTGGAGGCCTCTGCCTAGAGAGGCAGCACTGGAGGAGAGTGACAGTGGACAGGGGGAGCAGACCTGGAGGACTAAACTGGCTGAAGGTGAGTGCAGCAAACCCCAAAATCTACAATAAATACTGTGTAAGGGTAAGAAACTGCTTAAAGAACAAATGTAATTGGGATAAGGTAAAGGAGGAAAGAAGGAAGGGAAAAGGAAAAAGATTAAATATATATATATATATATATATATATATATATATATGATAGATAAAATGCTTATACTACTAAATGTATTAGTTTTTGGAAAAGAACAATTAATAGTCATATTAATCTATGCAACCTTTTTGAAGGTAACAATATGAAATACTACAACCATTGTCAAATTCCTATCATCTTGTTTTGTAAACCTCTATTGTTATTATATTGGGTTTGTTGCTGTTTGTCTCTTTTGCTTTTTGTTTTTCTTTGCTGTGTATTTTTTCTCTTAAATGAAATTAATTAATTAATTAATAGATAGATATCTGTTTACCTCCATCCCCAGTCTTTTGGTGTTGGGGTGTGGTGAAGTTATTGTCTTCCAGTAGTGTTAGAGAACTTCCTGGTATTGTTACAGAAGGAAGAGAAACCAGCTAAAGTATTATAATTAGCAATAAGAATAGCATCAAGCACAGTTTAGAAACTGACAAACTGTAGCAAGTATTAATTTTGTACCTTTAACCATAGAAGCTAAATCTACAGTTATATAACAGAACCAATCATAAATTTGGAGTTTGAATGCAACGTTATTTCCCTTGGTAGAGTATTTTGACCCTGTAGTCAGAAAATTTAAGAAGGATAGTTGATAGAACAGAAATAATTGAAAAGAAAGTAGAAGCTAGGTTGCAGGATGAAGGATGATCACACAAGCTTTTAGAAAGCAGAGGGCAGAAGAAAAAGAATAAAAGGGTAATGAGGGATTATTTAAATTGATTAGAAAAATCAGAAACTATTCTCTCACGTGAAAATATGATTAAGACTAGAAAGGTAAATTTCTGAAATGAAGAAAGAAGATAATTAGATAAGAAAAATGTATAGGTAGAAGAGAAAAAATAATGAAAAGAGATAGGGAAATAAACCAGCAGAAAAAAGAAGAAAAATAAAATAAATTCAAAAAACAAAATTCCTGTGGTGTCCACCAAGAATCCAAAAGTAATGGGTAACACTGCCAATCCTTCAATAGAATTTTTGTTGGATTTGAGGCTGTCCTTGGCCTCCAGATGAGCGGTTCTGGCCAGTGATTTCTGTATGTCTCCTTTCAACTTCCCACTCCTTACCCTGTTTCTTGTGGCAGGGTCTTTTTCCCAGTTGATGTGAGGTTTTCAGAGATAGAGGGCTATTTTCAGTCCCATGCACCATTGATTCCTCCTGGCCCTTGCTCAGTCTTTTGTGTTACTCTTCCACTGTCAAGTCATTGTCTTCTCAGGTATTTTGTTGCAGAGTGGACTGGAATGCTATGATATAATTTGGTCCTCTGCTCATGCTGTTGCAATCCAAAGCTGCTTAGTCCCAATTCTTAGTTCTCTCCTGACGTGGTGCGCAAACTTCTCATTCATTGCTTTCCAACTTCTGCTACCACTGTCATCTGCCTCTGTTGTAGTCTGTAAATTCCTTGGGCAAGATAGGGTCATGCCGTGGGTGCCTCTTTGCTCCCACCCTAGGTGGAATAGGGCAGCCCAGGGACTCACAGTCTCAAGGTGCAAATGTGTTTATTTCCCCATGCCTCTCTAACCACAGGTAACAGGGAGGGGTTACCTATTCTATTTACTCTGCATCCCTGAAATCTTTTATCTTTTTTCCTGGTGGTTCAGTTAGTACTCTGGTGCACAAAATGAAATGGAAGTAAAGAAAAAAAGAACAGGAGAAGAAAAAAATAAAACAAAATAAGGAAAACTGGCCAATCATCAGATAGGGAGTAGTATGCATTGGCAGAATTTCCTGCTGGACTGTAGTGTTCTGTTTGGAGGAAGGCAGAAGAAGCAGGGGACCTTATATCCCAAATCTCTCCTGTATGGCTTGATTTAGCCTCACTATTTTAGTATATCATTTCTTCTTCTTCTTAAAGATTCCAAATATGGAAGGCAATCATCCCAATCTAGGGACACATTGGCAGCTGGGTGGGATGGCTGGTGGTTTTACCAAGTCCTTTATCTGTGTTTTGATAGATCTATTAGTCTTTTATGTCAGATTGATTTTAGTTTCAGGGTGTATGTCCCTCACCTTACTTCTAATTATCTGTGTTTTAGTTGAATCTCTCTGAGTAGAACTGAATAAGTTTCATCTTCTGTTCAGCAATGTTGTCTCAATCCTCCATTTAGTTAACAACCTGAAAAAAACACATATTAATGACAAACATATCAGTAAGCTTGGAAGTCGATCCTACCCTAGTTAAACTTCAAAATGGCTGCAACTCAGGCTAATTTTATCCTAAGAAATATCTGAACCAGCTAAGCCACAATCAGATTCTTGACCTACACAAAGCATACTATAATAACTCTTTCAGTTGAAAGAGTAAATAAAATCCAAAATGTACAGTGGACATTGTGAAAGGGAAAGAAATTGCTCAAAAATAAAAAACGACTGGGATGGAGGAAAGGAGAAAAGAAGTAAGTGAAAAGACATACATACATATATATATATATATATATATATATATATATATATATATATGTAAGATCGTAATACTACTAATTTCTTTTAGTTCATTGAAGAGAACAATTTGTGCTTATATTGTTTGATCAGTCTTGTATGCCTGTATCTTGTAATTAGAGCAACTACTTTGAAGATAACAATATACAATATTAATCATGGTTAATTTCCTGTTATATTGTCATGAAACTCATATCATTGTTTTTATTGCGTTTTTCACTTTAAATATAAGAGATTTTTCAGATAATGATGTTTTGGAATAATTTATTACACACAATAGAAGACTAAAATGCTTTCATATCAACACACAAAGTGGTTCACAATCTTTTTCTGTGGCATAATCTGGGTAACCAGTCCTCTTTATATGAACACTGAAGTTGTTTCCAATTGCTATTTATTATAAAGAGTGAGACCATGAATAGCTTTGTACAAAAGTCTTTTGAAATATGCTGCTATATCAGTGAAATTAATATCCTAGAAGTAGACTAATGTAGATACATCTTTAATTTGATCAGTGATTGCTAACATGACCTACATGAGCATGTACCAATTTTCACTACCATCAACATTGTGTGAAATGAATAAGCATTTTCTGAACACTTACTTACTAAACAAATCAGACACTTTTTTGAATCCTGGGGAGACATGGACTCTACACAAGACATGCACTGAAGAGGGGGTTTTAACTTGTTCTGGGACTGAAAAAGGCTTCCTGTAGGAGTTAATGACAGAGCTTGGTCTTGAACAATGATGAGTCATCTAGATAAATGGAAGGGGAGAGAGGCATATCAAACAAAGTAAATTACTTGAGAGAAAATTATCAAATTATTGCAAGGAGGAGCTTCAAGGACTTCTGCATTTTAGAGCACAAATAGTGAGATTTGGAATAGCTGAAAGTGGAGGAGATGAAATAGTAGTGGAAGCAGTGTCACATCATTCTTTCATCATTCAAATATCAAATCCTCACTACTGATCACCTACTACATGCCAAGTGTTATCGTAGATGATCTGTTCAGTCAAGTTAAGACTTTTAGATTCATATGAATATTAGTGGAAGAAGTAAATTTAGGGAGTAACTGAGCCCACAGCTGCCCTTGGACTTCCTGGGCAGCTGAGTAACAAATAAATCCAACCTCAGTGAGAATTGTCATATATACTGTTGTACTCTGTGCCCAGAACATTTCGCTAGCAAATGTCGATAAATATTAATAAGGTGCTAGGGCACTGACTCTTAAAAATGTAGGGCAGGGGGAAAGAGCACTGAACTGATAGGCAGTAGTGAGGATTGCATATCTGAATTTTGAAAGAATGATGTCTTGGCTCTGATCCCCATCTTCTGTACTTTTTTTGTTTGTTTGAGAAAGGGTCTTGCTATGAAGCTCGAGCTGACTTTGAACTTACTTTGTAGCCCAGGATGGCCTAGAACTGTCAGTAATTCTATTACATTAGCCTCCTGAGTGCTGGGATTATAGGTGTGCACCACAGTGTCTAACTATCCTCTGTACTATTGCAAATCCTTTCTCTTCTCATTCCCCAGCATCCCCCCAACTGCTTCTCCGGTCAGTAAATGATGACTTTTTTCTAATTTCTTTCTTAACTGAATCAGTATGTTTTCTTCAAACAAAACCTTACATAAAACCTTAATATTTGAAGCAAAAATGCACTATTCTTTCTCCTTTTTACCTGTCATGTTTCCTGAGTGTGTGTATTCATGCATGTGTGTGTGTGTGTGTCCGTGCGTGCATGTGTGTGTGTGTGTAGGAGAGTATCTTGCCCATTCACTCTGCCCCACCAAAAGCCTCAAAGGTTTCTTTGTGAAATTTCAACGGTGGTGATCTTGTATCTGCCCAAAGCCCAGATGACACAAGGTGACATGTACTTCTATCTTGGCACCTGTGGTGCGCTGCCATCTTTCCATATAATCTCCACACTCCCACTGAGTAATCACCATGTTCTTAACCAAGGCTCTCTCCTCTCCACTGTGCCATCCTATCAGCCTCTCACTTCTACCCAGGGGTCCTTGTAACCTGTGTCTATTTTACTCCCCTGCCTCCTGTCTCTAACGCACCACTATTTCATCTACCCTATCTGAGGAAAACTTTGAACTGGGCTTTGAAATGACTCTACTACTTTCCTGATCTAGTCCTCAGTTTTTCTGTATCCTAAAGTGGTGTAACAGAAATCCTTCTAAGTCTTGTACTAGCCACAGCTTCCTTTCTGTTTTTTTTTTTCATTTTTAGTACTGAGAATTGAACTGAGACCCTTTACACTGAGTTATATCCCCTGCTCTTTTTTATTTTTTTTATTTTGAGACAAGGCTTTACTAAGTAACCCAGGTTGGGCTCAAATCGGCAATCCTCCTGCTTCAGCCTCCCATAGTGCTGGAATTACAGGCACAAACCACCACTTTCATCATAGACATATCTTTCTTTCTAACATTTGAGCTGTCTTATCATATCATAGCTTCAAATATCTTCCTATGCAGGGCAAACAAAGAATCCTTGGTGAATGGTCATTGCTTAGGGGTACTATCAAGCCTAAGAGTCTAGAATCAAAGCTTAGGAAAAGTTATTTTATTTCTTTTGTTGGTATCCTTTTTTTTTTTGTAAATTGGAGACAATCATATGGTTACACTTGTAAAACAACTCAGTCAAATAGGCACTGTTATTATAGCTTCATACCAAATAAAACTAATGGCTCATAGAAAGTCAATAATTTTATTTGAGATCACAGTTAAAAGTATTAGGGTTGAAACCAAAATCTGATTCATGAGTTTGTTTCATTTCTATTATGCTAATCTGCTTCTGTCTTTCATGACATTCATAAAAGTTTGGAAAAAAAGGCCTAGAATGCTGTGTTGAGAAATAATTCATGTCAGTTACCTTATTATGTGGGGGAGGAGGCAAGAATTGATCAACATTTTTTGCCATAGATATGAATATGGAGAGAAACTACATATTTGTCATCCTTTATTTAATCCAACTGCATCATTATTCAAATAAGAACACCAAAGCTCAAGAAAGACATTGACTTGGTCACAAGAAGCTCATAGAAAAACCAGAATTAATATGCGGGCCTCCTGTCGTGCTTTCTTCTCTAAGAAACTCCTGGATGGCTATGTTATTTCTGCTTTGAAATCTAGCTGTTTTACTAGGGACCCTCAAGCTTTTCATCAGATTTCCAGGCTCAGTTGGCATAGAGAGATGTTTGTAAGAAAACAAGATCTTGAAGAAACAGACATTCTCTGCAAATCAGCATCATGTGTGGGCCACTGAGAGGAAAGCCAGATGCCAGCCTTTTCCCATGAGTCAGCACCATTCACAGACTGCAGGGGAAAAGAATAAGAAATCACCAAGAAGCAAGCCTTTCCCGTGAATCAGTGCCATGCTCAAGCCACTGGTGGGATAGCCAGATGCCAATTTTTCCTGTGAGTCAGTGCCATTCTCAGACTTCAGGGGAAAAGAACAAGAAGCCACCAAGAAGCAAGCCCTCCCTGCAAATCAGTACCATGCATGGGCCACTGGATGGAGAGCCAGATGCCAGCCCCTTCCAGTGTACAGATTGGGAAAAAAGAAGAGTCAACACCCACACACACACCCCCAGCATAAGTGACCAGCTGATCTGGAGAGACACAGGGTGTGATGATAGCTATTGAGGTAAAATACAATTTAATGCCTGTAATGTTTAGTGTTTCACTGACTTTGCAAGTCTAAAGCTGGTAGTCTGACCATCTATTAAGAGGATGACAATACACAATATAGCATCTATGGACTATCTCCTTCTGAAGGTGGTAGCCATTGTTAATTCCCTATCATCTTGTTTTGAAGTTCTGTATCATTTTTATTGTTTTGTTGAATTGGGTTTTATTCTGTTTTGTGTTGTTTAATTTTATTATATCCAATGGCATGGGCAGCTATTTCAAAGATAAAAAGATATACGATGGTAGCCATTTTAGATTTCCTTCTATCTTGTTTTCAAGTCCTTTGTTGCAGTCATTGTTTTGTTTTTATTGGTTCTATTCTGTTCTCCTCTGTTTGATTTTTACTATGTCTGAAGATATCTGTAGCTATTTTGAAGACAGCAACAGGCATTATGGTAGCCATTGTTGATTTCCTATCATTTTGGAGTTCTGTGTCACTTACATTGGTTTGTTTTAATTGGCTTTATTCTGTTTTTATTTTGCTTGGTTTTATTCTATTTAAAATAAAATTTAGCCGGGCGTGGTGGCGCACGCCTTTAATCCCAGCACTCGGGAGGCTGAGGTAGGCGGAGCGTTGTGGGTTCGAGGCCGGTTTGGGCTACAACGCGAGCACAAGGCCGGCCTGAGCTACATAGTGCGACCCTGCCTCAAAAAAACCAGGGCCGGGAGTTTGGCTCAGTGCCTTAAGCGCTTGCCCTGGCAGGCGCGAGGTTGTGAGTTCAATCCCCGGTGCCGCAAAAAAATAAAATAAAATAAAATAAAATAAAATAAAATAAAATTTAAAAAAAAGAAAAGAAAACAAGACCTTAAGTATCTTTCCACTGTTCCCTACATCTAGCTCTTCCTTTCTCAAAAGGTACTTATATAAGACCCAAGGGAAAAAGAAATCTTCATTCTTTGATTTGAGAGTCTCACTGCCCAGTAGCAATAATCTGTCTGGAATTGGAGAAGGAAAACTGTAGAACCATCATGTGCTCACTATGTTTAATTGTCCAGAGAGGTTCACATCTGATGGATAAGCAAGGATTTAAATCCTGCCCACACTCTACTCCTCTTACCTGTACATTTTGATAGAGGGCTACTTTCACCTAGCTGATAAGGTAATGGCCCTTTCCAATGAATACAACTTGTCAGAAGGGGCACATTTGACAAATCCATCTACCTAGAGGCAGGGATAGTGGGAAATATTTTTCTAAGTTGTGAAAAGGCTTAGGATGGCCTTACGTTGGTTGCCTCTCCCCAGTGCAGAAACAAGTTGATCTTGTCAGGACTTCTACACACAGGTAGGCTAGATATATGGTAGTTATAGCTAGATTTTCATTTTTGCATCCTTGTTCAGCTCTGACATGGCCTCCTGGTTTTAAAATTCACTATGTTTCTCCCTCAGAACCAGTAAGTGACAAGATAATTATTACCTTCTTGATTACTAGAACCTCTAGTAAGTATCAAAAAGTCCAGACAATTAACTTCTAAGTGGATTTTGCAGAATCTCATGGTGAAGAGGCTGTAGAATCTGCAAATCAAAGCTGGGGCTGTGAAGTGCCAGATAAGATACTAATAATGTGCAACTGTGAGGTTGGGATCAAAGAGTTAAATGAGGGAGGGGACTAAAAGGAGGAAGGTACCCTATTCTATCTGTCCTGTGAAGCAGAATGGACTTGAATTGAGGTTGCACCTATGGGGTAATAAGATTAAATCCCAGCATATTTCTTTAATGGCCAAAGATAATGAACTTTTTTTCATGCACTTATTGGCTATTTGTGCTTCTTCATCTGAATTGTGTCCAGTCATTTAAATTGCCCATTTTATTGAATCTTTTATTTTGGAAAGATTAATCTTTTGTGTGAACTTTGTGTATTCCAAATACTAGTCTTCTTTCCAAGGAGTAACTGGCCAAACATTTTCCCATTCTGTAGGTTGTCTCTTTATGCTGTTGGTTTGCTGTTCAGAAACGTTTTAATGTCACTGGATTCCATTTGTTCTTGGTATTGTATCTTGTGTAATTGGAGTACATTTAGAAAGACCTTGTTCAGAAATACATGGTTTCGAAAGTTTTTCCTATATTACTTTCCAGCATATAAAGTGCCTATAAGAGTTTTATATATTTTATCTTCCAGCAGAATCAGTATTTCTGTTTTGATATCTAGGTTTTTGATCCATTTTTATTTGATTTTAGTACAGGTTGAGACATATGGATGCAGATTTATTCTGCTGCATACAAATCATAAATTTTCTCAAACATTTGTTAAAGAGGTTCTTTTTTCCAGTGTATTATGATTGGCTACTTTTGCAAAAGTCAGATGACTGAAGGTACATGAAGGTATTTCTTCATTCTCTAATCTATTTCATTGGTCAACATGTCAGGTTTTGGGAGTGTATCATGCTGTTTTTAATACCATAGATTTGTAGTACAATTTGCAATCCTAGATTGTAATTCCTTTGTTCTTGCTGTTTAGAATTGTTTTGCCCATTCTGGTTTTGTTCTCATTCCTTGTAAATTTTAAAATTCTGTGGAAAATGCTCATGGTATTTTGATTCAAATTGCATGTAATCTATATATCATTTTTTGTAATATGGTCATTTTGACAATATTGGTTCTGTCTATCAAAGAACAGGGAATGTCTTTCCATTTTCTTTTTGTAGGGGTGTCATTAAATTTTTACTTTTGTTGGTACATATTTGAAGTACGTAATGATTACTTTCATCATAGGTAATTGTTACAGGTACATAGCATATTTTACCACATCTTAGTTCTCTTTTCATCTCCTTCTACTCCCCTTTCTTCCCCTACCTTCGTCTCTTAGTCCCCTTCCCAATTGCAAAAGATACATCACCCTATTTCCTATTATCTGTCTTTTATTTGGCTCTTTATTTATATTTTGGGTTTCTCATATAAGAGAAATCATGAGATTGTTCTCTGCAGTCTCTTTTTTTCAGAGAACTATAGTTTCTGTCTTCCACTTCTTTTGTTAGGTTAATTACTATGTATTTAATTATTTGAAGCATGGTGAATAGGATTGTTTTCCTGATTCTTAGTGGATTCATGGTTAGTGTGCATAAACTCCACTGATTTTTCATGTGCTGATTTTGTATCGTGCCACTATGCTTAATTTGTCTATTAGTTGTGAGTCTTTCAGTGGAGTTCTATGGATCTTCTATGAAAAGATCATATTATCTATGAATAAGGGTAGTTTCATTCCTTCCTTTGCATTTCAAATCCCTTGTATTTTTTCCTCTTGCTTGACTGCTTTGACTAAAGTTTCAGTTTTTGTATTGGACAGAAGGGGACCAGAGTGAACACTGTTGTCTTTTTCTTGATTTTAGAAGGAATGATTTCAGGTTTTCCCATTCAGTATTACATTGGCAATGAGACTGTAAAAAAAATGGCTATTATCAGTGTAAAGTAAGGTTCTCCCATATTTATTTTCATCAGGGATTTTGTCACCAGTGAAAGCTGAGTTTTGTCAAAGACTTTTTCTGGATCCATTAAGATGATAATACGAGTTTCAACTTTCTGTTGGTTTATGTGGTGTATCATATTTGTTAACTTACATATGTGGAAACATTATTGTACCCCTGGGATGAAACCTACTCAATCATGATGTATGAACTTGTAGTGATTTCTTGCATTCTTCTTACAAGTATATTGTTGAGGATTTTTGCACCTGTGTTCATTAAGGAAATTGGCCTATAGTACTCTTTTGTATTGAGTTCAGTTTAAATATTAGAGTAATACTAGCTTCTAGGAATGAGTTTGTTGGTGTTCCCTCCCTTCCAGTTCATGGAAAATTTGAGGAATATTGGTGTTACGTCTTCCCTGAAGCCCTGGAAAATTCAAAAATAATCCATCAGAACCCAGACTTTTCTTTGTTGGTAGAATTATTTTACTGCCTGTATTTTGTTGTCTGTTTTTTAGTGTATCCAGAGTTCTTACATCATCTTATTTTAGTTGTGTCAACTCATATAGGTCTATGAGTTTAGCCACTTCTTCTAAATTGAATATTTTATTGGAATATAAGTTTTCAAACCTGTTTCCTATAAATCTCTGGATTTCAGTGCTGTGAATTTTCATTTTGCCTTTTTTATATTGCATTGATATGAGTATTTTCTCTCTTTCTGTTGGTAGATTTGGCTAAGGGTTTATCAATCTTACCTTTTAAAACTGGTTTTTGATATATTGATCTTTTGTAGCTTTAGTTTCAACTTCAGCAAGTACTACATTAGTATTTTTTAAATTTTATTTTAAAGAGAATAAAACCAAACAAAATTAAACAGAATAAAGCCACTCAAAAGAAAATAATGAAAATGATACAGGACTTCAGAACAAGATAGTAGGAAATCAATGCTGGTTACCATAAAATAACTTGCTATCTTCAAAATAACTGCCCATACCATCAGGCATAATAGAATCAAACAAAGCAAAAATAGAATAAAACCAAATCAAACAAAACAATGAAAATGATACAGGACTTCAAAACAAGTTAATAGGAAATTAATAATGGTTATTATCTTCTCTCTTTAGGTGTTTCCTTCCCTTTCACTTTCACAACATCTATTGTGGATCCCATTAACTCCTTCAGTTTTTATACTAGAAAGGCAATGCAATGACCGCCCATGTGAGTCAAAACCATTTCTCCCATGAGCATGATCTCATGTTGCATCCATTTACCTGAAAGAACTTTGGGGTTATTCTTCTTTATAGTTGAGTTGCTTTCCATCATATAAAAATACCAAATTTTCCTTATCCATTCTGTGGTTGATGGGCAAGCTAACTCTGATTTTTTCTGGGTTTCCATCACATGGAGTTTTGTCTTGTCTCCTTTGACCATCAGCCCACAAATTTTTTTGAGTCAAATGTTTTTCTTGTATACAGCATATTGATGGATCCTGTCTCCTGATCCACACTGTCTGTATTTCTTTTTATTGGTGAATTGAGGCCATCTACATTAATGATTATTCACTGGCTCATCTCTGCCATGCTATCTATTCTCCTGCCATTGGTCCCCAACTTTTCCCCTCCGTTCAGTTGTGTGCTCTACTCAATAATCTCCCTCTGCTACTATTCCTGGAACCATGATCACCTTTATCTCTCTCTAGAGTGTTCTTCAGCACTCTTTGTACAGTTGGATTGGTGGCCATAAATTCTTCCAGTTGTTATTTATTGTGAAAAAACCTTATTTATCCATTAATTTTGAAATTATTTGTCAGGGTATATCAATCTGGGTTGGAAGTTGTTTTCTTTCAGGGCTTGAGACACTTCACTTCAAGCTCTCCTTGACTTGATAGTTTGTGTTGAGAAGTCTGCTGTGATTCTGATGGGTTTTACTTTATAGGTGATCTGTTTCTTTTCTCTAACAGCCTTTAATATTCTGTTCTTGGGCTGAATTTCTGGAATCTAGGTTATTATATGCCTGGGGGTAAATTTGTGTTTGTTATGGCTAGTTGAATTTGCACATGCCTCACTTATCTGTATGCCAGGTCCTTTTTCCATGTTTGAGAAGTTTTCTGCTATTGCTTTTATAGTCTTTTCATGTCATTTGTGTTGATTTCTGCTTTTTTGCTGACACCTATCAGTCTTAAATTATTTTTCTTTGCATCATATTGCAGCCATTGAATTGCTACCTCCTGGGTTCCTCTGGATGAGCCCTTTGTAGGGTCCCAGGAGCACCTCACACTGGCTGCCTGTCTGAGTATATGAGAATGGGTCAGGCACCTGGGTTTCTCCTGTTCTAGGTTCCCAGGGAGGCAGTGGTGTGTGGGACTGGCTTCCCCAGACACACTCAGTTACACTGAGGCTCCCCTGATGGTGGCAAGTGCATGGGAGCTTGGCTAGCTGGTTCTCCCCACTGGAGCTGGCTACTGGTCCCTGATGGCAGCTGGTGGACTCATGGGGGTGATTATGTTCAGTTTCTTCTTCTGGTGTTTACAGTTCTGTGATAAGGTCTGTGTTGCATCCCAGAGATGTGCTAGGTGTGGACCTGATCTAAGCCTCTGGATTTGGGGGCTGAGACTGCCTCTTCTGTCAGTGAAGATCTCCAGAGTTGAACTGCTGTCTTCTCACTGCTGCTTCAGATGTTTCCACATTACTGGTCTCACTGATTACATCACCCTCCAGAGGTGTGTGTGCATCTGTGTGCCAGGCTTTTGTCCTGGGTCTTGAGGTTCTTATTGGTTTTATACTCTTCCAGCCAGCCCACCCTTTGGGAAGTAATTGAGGGGTGCAGAGCATGGATTCACTCTACTTCAGCTGGTTCATCTGCTGGAATGTAATGGACACAGAGTGTAGACTCTCACTTCCAGCCGGCCCACCCTCTCGGTTGTAATGGAGGGATGCAGAGCATGGATTCACTGTACTCCAGCGCTCCAGAATGTGACACCTATCAGTTTTAAATTATTTTTCTTTGTGTCATCTTGCTGTCATTAATTTGCTATATCGTGGTTGCTTGTTATTTTTAAGAGATCTTTTCACAATCACTAGCTGCAACCCTGTCTTCAAGGTCTGAAAGTCTCCAGTTTATTTCAAGTCATTTTGCCAGCTTGCTTTTTTTTTTGTACCAGGGATTGAATTCACAGCCTTGTGCCTGCCAGACAGGTGCTTAAGCCACTGAGCCAAACTCCCAGCCAAACTCCCAGCCTTGGTGTTTTTTTTGTTTTGTTTTGTTTTTGTTTTTTTTTGAGGCAGGGTCTCACTATGCAGCTCAGGACGGCCTCGTGCTCACGTTGTAGCCCAAGCCAGCCTTGAACTCACAACGTTCCACCTACCTCATCCTCCTGAGTGCTGGGATTGAAGGCATGTGCCACCACGCCAAACTCTGTTTTGCCAGCTTTCATTGGAGGTTTTAATTTCCTGGATATCTCTCTGAACCTGTTTCATGCATTGTAGTTCTTTCCTTTATTGTTCATTAAAGATTTCCATCATTTTCATATGCCCCCCTTTTTATCTATGTCTTCATTAGATATGCTCAGCATTTCTTTCATTATGTTTGCCATTTTTTCTTTTACCTGAGATACTAGTTCTGATTAGTTTTACATCCTCATGTAGTTGTTTCTTTATTTCATTTGCTATCCTTTTCAGAGTTTTAGAGTATTTTTACATAAATCTTTACAATAGTTTTCTTTCTGCAAGATTTGGATTTGGATTTCTCTTGGTTTTCTAGCACCTTGATGGAATCTATTTTTCTAATGTGAGCATATGCAGTTATAAACTCTTAGAACTGCTCTTATTATGTCCCATAGAATTTAGTAAGTTGTGCCACCATTACCATTTTATTCTAGAAACATGTTCTTTTCTTCCAAGACCCATAGTTCATTCAAGAGTATATAATTTAATTCCATATGTTTGCATAGTTTCTGTGGTTTCTTTTGTTATTTACTTTGCTTCATTCTTCTGTGAAATAGAAATATCCAGATTATTTTAATTTTTTGTATTCATTTAAGCAAGTTTTGTGGTCTAAGATACGGTCTAATTTTTAGAAAGTTCTTTGTGCTACTGATAAAATATGTGTATTCTCTTGTTGGATGAAATGCTGCAAGTATCAGTTAAATCAATTTCCTGGGTGGCATAATTTAACTCTTTGTTTATTTATTTATTTATTTATTTATTTATTTATTTTTTGTTTAGTCGACCTGCATACTTGTGAGAGTGGGGCACTGAAGTCCGCCACTATTATTGTATTGATGTCAAACAGTCCTTTGTGTCCACTATTCTTGGTTTTATGAAGTTGGATGTGCTGGCATTTGGTACTCATATTCACAATTGTTATCTTCATGTTCAGTTGTTACCTTCCTGTTCAACTGTTACCTTTACTACTATTTAGTGATCTTCTTTGCCTCTTCTAATCCGTTCTGGCTTGAAGTCTCCTTTGATTGCAAATAGGATAGCTACTCCTACTTCTCTCTGGACACCTTCTGTTTGGAGTATCATTTCCCAGCCTTTTATACTTAGTGTATTTGTTTCTTTGTGGATCAGGTGTTTTTCTTGTAGGAAACATACATTAAGGTTTGCTTTTTAAGCCAGTTTACCAGTATATATCTTCTGAGAGGGAAGTTAAGACCATTTACATAAAGTTACTATGCAAAGTGTTTATTGAATCCTCTCATTGCATTATTTTTCCATTTCTAACTCCCTTGTGATTTTCCTCTTTGTTTAACTACTCCCCTGATTAGGTGTATTCTTTCTTCTGGGCTCTTTGGTGATGTTCTCTCTGACTCTGCTTAGGTTTCCCTTGAGTACTTTCTTCAATGCAGGTCTGTTGACCGTGGATTTCATTAGATGCTACGTGTCATGGAAAATATTTGTTGCTCCATTAATTTTGAAAGGTAATTTTAATCTGACTTGAATCTTACTTTCTTTCAGGACTTGAGAAACTTCTCCCCATCCTCTCCTGACCTTTAAATTTGTGTTGGGATATCTATTGTTGGTATGATATGCTTGCCTTTATAAGTTACTTAATGCAGTTCCAACCAGAAGACAACTAGACTGCCTTCCTGGTGAGAGGCGCGTGACTGGCATGAACCCCAGGAAGAGAATCATTCATGCCACCTGAGAACCCACTGTGTTGGGTCAGGGAGGTTCCAACCAGAAGACAACTAGCCTGCCTTCCTGGTGAGTGGGGTGATTGGTGCAGACCCCAGGAAGAGAATCATCCTTGCCGCCTGTACACCTACCAGCACGTGGCTAAGAATCAAGGACCCGCCCACCACCACCGCACCCCCTGTCAGCAATCTGCTGGTTCGGAGGACTGGCTAATTTGATAGCAACTAAGGTACATAAAACAACTAAATGCTTGAATTGTTTGGCTGATTTTGCAGGCCTGGGGCTGGCAGTCTGAGCATCTCTTGGGAAAATGATAGTATGCAATGTAGCAAATATGGTGTATTCCCCTCTGTCTTATCTTTGAGTCCGATATTATTCTCATTGTTTTGCTTTATTCTGATTATTTTTTTCTTTATTTCATATCCTGTTTTGATTGGTTTTATTCTGTTTTATTTTTGGTTTGATTTTACTATACCTGATGAAATGGTCAATGATTGTGAAGATGACAAAATATACTATAGTAGCTATTATTTTCCTAGCATCTTGCTTTGAAATTCTGCACCAGTTCTACTGCTTTGTTTTGATTGACTTTGTTCTGTTATGTTTTGTTGGATTTTAATATCTATAAAATAAAATCAAAAAGTTTAAAAAATAAGTTACTTGATGCTTTTCTCTAACAACTTTCTGCTGATTTTCCAGAATTTTGACTATGATGTTGTTATGGCTTGTGGCTAGATATACCCCCAAAAGCCTCATTCATTCATAGGTGAGATTTTTCCTAAGAAGGCTGGATCTAGAATGTGTGACACTGGAATTGATTCGTGATGCAATGCTAGGATCAAGGGCACTAAGAATAAGGGTGTGAGTGCTAACCACCCTAAGTATCTCAGATATGATATAAGGAGTAGAAAGAGCTGTGGTTGTTCCTTGTTTGCTTTGACACCTTTGGCCCACCATGGACTGCTTCTCTTCTGTGGTGTCTGTCTGCCGTGCCACCCTGCCTCAAACCAGTCAATTATGGGCTGAAACTTCTACAACCCTGAGCTAAATAAACCTTTCCTCCTTTAACTTTGAGTGTCTGATATTTTGCCTCAACAATGAGAAAATTAACTAAGAATTTCATACCAGAGAAGGGGAATCATTGCTGTGACTGTGCCTGACTATGTGGTTTAGGAGTCTTTGATGGTGGCTTGTGAGAAGTACAGCTAGAATACCTTAGGCTGTACTTGATGAGAGATTTTGGTCAGGTTTCACAACATCGGAATGCTGACAGAAAAAAATAATGGTAAAGATCACGTTTGGGTGGTTTTTGCTGGGAAGAAGGACTGCATTGGGTGATGGACTCCAGATGATGTGTGTTATGGCTTTGCAGAAGGTTTGTCTGCAGTTTGCTTGTGTCCAAACATTTTGCTGAGAATAAGGTTAAGGGTGGCTGACTAATAAATCTTGAAGAACAAATTTCAAGGCCTTCTAATTTTGAGGCCATGACATGGCTACTGCTGGAGGCTTTTAGCCAGATTTATGTTGAGAATCAAGAGCAAACAGCCCAGTAGAATGTTTCAAAACACTCTGAGTTTTCCTAGAAAGCAAACTCCAGTAAATATGTAGTCTACAAAGATAGAGCAGAGGAGCTCTTAAATGGTGTGAAAGAACAGAAGAATAGAAAAATGACCTGAAGGTATCACAAGAAGTAGAAGACTCTACATTTTGCAATCTAAAATTTCCAAAAGCAAAAGACTTTGCTTTGAGAATAGAGCCCCAGGGCAACATGTTCCCGAATGGTAGCAGCCTAGGGAAGCTATTCTTCAGAATTTGGTTCATAGGCACTCAATCCCTACAACTGAGAACGAAGGAAAAGCCTGGCTACTATTTCAGTTGGCAACACAACTTGCAATCATTCACCTGATGATGGTTTTAAGCACATGCAGAATGTAAGAGTTGCGGTGTAAGGAAGGTTCCACCTAGATTTCAGAAGAAGGGTTGGGGGCCAGGTGGTGTGTCCCTGAGTGGGCATTATGTGAAGTTGTGAGACTGAAACCAGAGGTACAGTGGGGGTTCCAGAAAGTTGGAGAAGCCAAGAACATGGATTTTCCAAGGAAAGTTTCAAGGAGAAAACAAAGCTACCCAAAGAAAGATGCCTTGGGAGCTGTCTTGGTTACTTTTTGCTCATTGCCGAGACAAAATACCTGACGCCCAAAATTAGGGAAGGAAAGGTTTATTCTTACAGTTTCTTGGGAGTTTCAGTCTATAGGTTGGCTCCAAGATAGCGTGGCATGACGGGGCTACAGTTCATGGCGGCTGCAAGCCACAAGGCACGCTGGCAAGAGAGAGAGAGGCAGAACTGGAAGCGAACAAGAGGAAGACCCGCCTTCCCTTACACTGTATGTCAGCTCCACCCCTGGGCGGGCACAGCGCTCACATTGTCAATCAACAAACCAATAACAAACCAATAATTCAGCCCCATCAAAATTATATGAGGACTTGGGGGTACACTGCATTATCACCCAATACAGGAGCTATAACCACAAGAAGTGACATAGAGGTATAACCACAGAATTACTTTGGAGTTCACAACTTGCCACAGATTGCCAGGGATGCTGAAAGTGGAAATGTGGTATTTTAAGTTTGCCCTGCTGGATTTTGAACTTGCTTTGTTCCCATGCATTGTTATTACCCTGTTTGTGACTTCTGGAATGAAAATTTCGATTTTGTGCCAATGAATGTTGGAAACATTTAACTTTACCAACACTTGGAAGACCTCACTGGACAATGAGCCAAGGGGATTTATTACACAGCAGTTCAGAGACTTCACCAATCATCAGAGGCATCAGCAGTCCAGAGACTTTTGGAAACCTCAGGAGAAGTGAGCAACTAACGACCAGTCAGTAATGGAGATAACTCCCCACTCCCTCAGAAGACCTTTTCTCTTCCCCTTTCTGGGTGAAAAATGGGTCCCCAGAAGGACAAATAGACAGATAAGCTAGTTACCATGCATAAAAGGCTAGATGATGAAACCAAAGGCCCTTATAGGTGGCAGGAAGACCTCTGCCCATGAATTGAGCTTGTATCTTATTTTAAATTCACACAATGTGGAAAGTCTATCTTAGAAGCTATGATGCTGGCCTCAGTGGGGATAGGTGTAAGCTGAGTAAAGTGGGGGAAAAGCTGTCCTATAGGAAAATACTTTGGAATTGATAGATTGTACTAACCTGGGGCTTAGCTATCTGTAACATGACATCTGCCCAACTTGGTACTGGAGAGAAGTAACTTATCTCTCCAAGAGTAACTTCTTCATTCTCATTCTCATCTCAGAGATAAACCTCTCACTCCTTCTAATTGGCTATTAATATGTCATTTTGCCTACCTCCCAAACTGCTTCCCCAGCCAGAACTGATAAAGGAGCTTCACTTCTTTGTTCTTGCTGAGAGCACTTATATTTCTTTATAACTGTCCCATGCC
>RJWM01033776.1:0-20287 GCA_004363535.1 Dasyprocta punctata
AGGGCGCTGCTGTCCGCCAGACACCAGCCCACCCTTGCATGCATGTCTCCTGTGCACCCCGGGGCCCTGGCCCTGTCCTCGGCTGGCCCCCATCACTCTCAACTCTCTTCTTCTCTGGTTACTCTGGGCTGCTTCACCCCGTACCCCCTATAGCCACTTAAGAGCCCAGTCCACCATTCCGGCTTCTTGGTGCCTCCTGCATCCGGCTCTTCCTGTGCTGAGAAGATCAGAACTTAGCAGAGCCCCCTGCAAGGTGGCAGCGCTGCTGTGGCCCCTGGGAAGGCACCTGGGACTCAGCACCATGCCCTGCACATGACACGCTGCCCTTAAAGCCTGCCCCCATCAGACATGGCCTTTACCTGGCGCTCCAAGTCCTGGGCCGGTGGGGTTCAGGGGCTTTTCTGACTCGGCCCCCTACCTTCCTGCTGGGACCTGTCTCAGACACTGCGCTGGCCTCTCCACCTCTGTAAATGGTGAGCGGTCTTCCACCAGCCCCTTCCCTTCCTCTCAAGTCCATCTCAGGCCTGCTCCACACCTCACCTCTGCCCTCCCAGCCCCCACCAAGTCTCCCTTGGGGACCGGCCACACCTCCACCACGGGGTGGTCTTATCTCCCGGTGCTCACTGTGCCCCGCATCCCTGTCACGTGCACATTCTGCTCCCCTCCATGGGCCCGGCTGTAGGAGCTGTTGGATCGGTACCACTTGAGCAGAGACCCCGTCCTGTCTAATCGGGGAGCCCCAAGATGGTGTGGGAGGGGTGGCAGGCGGGCGGGGTACCTCATGGGCTGGCTGGGGTGGTGGGCCTTGCTGTGCTGGCTCAGCATCATCTGGGACTGGTCCTGCAGGGCCTCCACGTGCTCGGGGTCCTTCAGGCCCGGCGTCTCTGGGGAGAGGCGGTGCCGTGAGCTCCCCTCCCAGGGTTCCCAGCTCAGCCTGTCCCTCACAGGCACCAGAAAGGGGCCTCTGGGGAGGGAGCCAGGCTACACCCCCTCCTTTCCCCACCCAGCAAGAAGCCCGCACACGTGTCAGCGTGGAGAAAGCAGGTGAGCGGAAAGAAGTCACCCCATTCCCATGCTTCACCCCTCTTTCCTTGGGAGGCTTGGGCCGTGACTCTACCTGGCTTGAAGAGCACCAGGGCCTTCATGCAGGCGAACTCCGTGGGGTCCACTGCCAGCGCCCGGAAGCGGGCCACCGTCTCCTGCAGGAAGCGCCTCTCCGCGCTGGCCAGTGCCAGGCGGCCCTGAGAGCTGCTGGCCGCAGAGGCCTCAGCGGGGGCCAGCAGGGGACAGCTGTCCAGAGGCAGGGACCACTGGATGGCCCCGAGGAGGAAGAGCTCACCCCAGGCCTCTTCCAGCAGGATCACCTGTGCTCAGAGAGGGCGAGGGCGTCACGGGGGCCACAGCCCCGCTGCTCAGCGCTGGCCCCTGCCTCTTCCCCGGGGGCAGGACGGGTGGTCTTGGAGCTCACCATGCTGTGGTCTGACAGCGGCCCTGGCACTGGGCACCCTCCAGCTCCCCTGCCTAGACCTCTGTGGGTTTCACCAAGTGTGGCAGTGGGGACACTCAAACCCTGGAGCCCAGGATGTAGGACGGCCTTGGAGACAGGACCCTTGGACAGAGTGCCCAAGCCGAGAGTGCTCAAAAGACTAGCACTTGTGTTTCAGTGACAGCAGGGATGGGATCCCGGGCTTTCACAGTGACATCCTTCCCCATACCCCGTTTATTCGAGACAGGGTCTAAGTTGCTAACTTACCAGGCTGGGCTCAAACTTGGGATCCTCCTGCCTCAGCCTCCCAGAGTACTAGAATTACAATCATGCTCCAGCACACCGCAGCTGGCCTGACTCCTCTGAGCTGCTCTCTCCCAACACAACCTGGCCAAGCCCCGGCCCGCCTGCTGTCACCAGAGCTCTGCTGCACACGTGAGGAGTCTGGGACGACACTCATCCCCTGGAGTCACGGGCCCATGCGCTTCCAGGGGACCTTGAGCCGGGACATGGGAACCACTTCATCCTGCCCAGAACG
This sequence comes from Dasyprocta punctata, assembly GCA_004363535.1. Taxonomy (NCBI): domain Eukaryota; kingdom Metazoa; phylum Chordata; class Mammalia; order Rodentia; family Dasyproctidae; genus Dasyprocta; species Dasyprocta punctata. The sequence goes on from RJWM01033776.1 coordinate 2,025, forward strand.
CTTGCAGGCCCAAGTGTGTGTCCAGGGAGGAGACCCAGGACGGCCAGGTCCCGGTATCTGTGCGTCCCTGGTTACCGTTGTCCCTGCTCCACAGCTGTGTGACCCGGCAGTCACCACCCAAGCTGGGCGCACCCCATTCCTCCCTGCACAGGGGTGCACGGGCTCCCAGTACAGCTGGCTCCAGGGGCTGTGGACCCCACCTGGCCCAGGCCTGGAGCCCGCAGTTGGCTTACCTGGTCCCGGAAGGGCAGGTTGGACAGCACCGGCAGGTTCTTGGCCCACTTGACGGCCATGAAGAGCAGGCGAGCCGAGGTCTCCTGGACGCTGTCCAGGCCGCAGGGTGACGCTGGGAACTCGGGGTCATTGCTGGTGACATCAATGTTCTCCTCGGCTATTGGGGGAGGACTGTGTGAGCTTAGTGGCTTCAAAACGAAGCAGTGAGAAGGCCGGGGACGAGCAGACCCTTGTGGGGGCCACGGCCACGGCCCCTGCGGCTCACCATCTTCCGGCTCCAGCTTTGCACAGGTCTCGGCCGTTATGAGGCTGTCCAGAAACTGGTGGCCCAGGGCTCTGGTCACAGGCGTGGGGCCCCGCGCGATGGGCCCTGCCAGGATCGGGGTGGCCGCCTGGAGCTTGGGCCGGGGCTCGCTGTTGGACTCGGTGCCGTCCAGCCGGACCTGGGCTGTGCTCCGGGGCTGGCGCTCGTTCTGCACAGCTGGGGCCACGGGAGGGGTCAGGATGCAGAGTGACCACGCTGCTGTCCCTGTCACCCCCGCCCTGCACGTCCACTCACCGTCCTGGTTCATGCCGGCCTGCAAGCACTTCTTCAGCCGGCAGGCCTGGCACTGGTTGCGATGTGCTTTGTCCACGGGGCACATACCCATGCCCACCTGGCACCTACGAGGACGGGGCGTGGGGTCAGGGTCCCGGCCAGGCCGCCAAGGTCTGGGGACAGGAGCCGGTGGGCGCCCTCACCTGTAGATGAGCCCGCGCCGCACGCTGCGCTTGAAGAAACCGCTGCAGCCGTTGCAGGCGTAGATGCCGTAGTGCTTCCCGCTGCTGCTGTCCCCGCACACGCGGCACTGGAGTGCGGGGCCTGCGGCTGCAGCGGAGCGGGGGACGGGCAGGCTGCACGATCGCCCCCGGGTGGCCGCAGAGCCCTCCCTCTTCCTCCCCACTTATTTTTGTGTGAGAGAAGCTGGCCTCGAACTTGTGGCCATCTTCCTGCCTCAGCCTCCCCAATGCTGGGATTACAGATGTGTGCCCCCAAACCTGGCTCCTGTCCACACTGAGACACAGCCCTCCTTCCAGTCTGCGAAAGGCCCCCCACCTTGTTAAGGACCCCAGTGCCAGCTTCTGTCCCACCTTGCTTCTACTTCCCCAGTTCCCCTCCTCTCCTGTGGGTGGCATCAGGCCCCCACGAAAACATTCCTGACATCACCCCTGGGATCTCTCTACTGCTGAGCCCCCAGGGTGCTTCTGGGTGCCCTACTTCCCAGCAAAGCCATCCTGTCCTCTCACCCCAGATCTCTATTCTGGGTCCCTCAATTTCCCCAGACCCCCCAGGGCTAGGTGTTCCAGGCTACTCCCCAAAGGTCCAACCTCACCTCCAAGCAAAGCCATACCTGCAGGGTCCTCCCCCAGGCCCCACCTGCCCGGAGACTCCTTCCTGGAGGCAGTCACCGCTGCAGGCACAGCGGCTGCCACGTTGGAGCTCATGGGCGCTGCTGCCTGACCCTGGAACGCCCCAGGGTGCTGCTGCGTCGGACGCACTCCGTCTCTTTGTGCTACTGTCTCCTTCTGTCTCTTCTGCCTCCCGTCCCCGCCGTCCGAACTCGGGAGCGTCCCTAACTTCCTGAAGTCCCTGGCAGCACTGGCTCTGCTTGAGGAGATTTCCCCCAGGGCGGCGCTGGGTGCAGTTTATGATCCTCTTAATCTTTACCGTCTCCTCCGGGATCAGCGGGCTGCACCCGCAGCGTCACCAAGGTGCCTTCCAATGTCCCCACACAGCCTCTGGGCTGCCAGCGCTCCCCGTCTCTCTGTCCTGTGCCCTCTGCGGTCTCAGTGGCGAGTCCTGAAGGGAGGCGTGGGGACCCCACTCCCCTGAGGACGTCTAAGGCAGGGGACTCTCCCTGGTGCTTCCCTCCCCAAGCTCTTAGTGTTTGCCCTACCTGGATTGAGCCTAGGCCTTTTGCATTGAGCTACAATCTCAGCTGCTCAGACTCGGCTCAGACTTGTGATCCTCCTGCCTCAGCCTCCCAGAACAATCTCCTGATAAAGGACAACTTGGGGGCCATCACGGCTTGAGGCCTGTGGGCAGCATCCCCCACAGCCAGCTGTGTGGACAGAGGGGCTGGTGGGCAGCTTCCCACCCACCTGGATGCTGGGCCCACAGGACAGGGGTGGCAGTAAGGATGCAGACCCGGGGGCTGGCGTGGCTCAGTGGCCGAGGTGGCCTCCCCTCCTTGTGTCCTGTCCCCAGTAGGCCGTCTTCCTGGGAAGCCAACGAGGGAAGGCAGAGGGATGGCTCAGCCTCCTCAGCCCCAGCTGGGAGACGACAGGGCAGGGGCAGACCAGGTCCCTGTCTCTGCCCCCTGCTAGGTCACAGGTCAGGAGTCCCCTAGCAAGGGATGAGCTGTCCGAACCTCAGTGAAAAGAGAGGATACCTGGACCTCCTGCCTGTGGGTGCAACTGGGAAACTGAGTCAGGTAACTCACTGCCTGTGCTTCCTAACGAGGTAGAAATCAAAGGGAACCAGGAGACAAGGGAACCGTAACTAAAAACGTGGCACTTTTAAGAAGACCTCAACTTCCGGGACCAGCCCAAGTTCCCGAGGCGATCGTGCCGGCTCAGGCGGAGAAGCCCAGAAACTGGCTCCACTGAGGACCCAGGCAGCTGAAGAACGATCCCAGGATAAAGCAGCAGGTCGAATGGACTTAATAGCCAAATTACCGACTAAAAACACCCACACCTGGAGAACAAGCCCATGCCCTTGGGCCACCTTTTCCAGGGGTTTCCACCCCTTCAAGGGAGCTCCAGACGTCCCCAGTTCCAAACTGTAAAGTCACTCTGCCCTCCATGGACCTCAGAGCCTCTGTCCATCTGGAGACGGCATCCTTGGGGCCTGGCAGAAGCTCCGGGAAGGACCCCAGCATCGAGGGGACGGGGTGGGGCACAGTCCCTGGAAGGGTGTTAACGCTCACTGTGACAGAGCAGCACTATTTAGGATTTGGGAAGTCAGCCCTGGGCTTTGCAGGGTAATCGGCTTTCTGGGGCCTCACAAGATCGAGGCCACGGGGCTGAGGTGCTCACCTGTGCCCCTCTGTCCTCCTGCCGGAAGCCGCCTCTACGGAGGACCGGGTCCCCAGCTCTTCCTAATGGCCAAAGCCAAGGTGCTGGCCCTGAACCTGGCTGACCACTTCCTCCTCCCCGTCCCTGACCCACTCTGACCTCCACTTAGGTTCCTCCACCAGAACCCCACGGGGTCCACACTCACCTGCGCAGGTGTCCCGGGACTTGGACCAGGAACATCTTAGAGACTGCGTGCAGGACTGTAGCTGGGCCTGGCTGGGCGTGAGTCACCGTGAAGTCTGTTCAGAGACAGAGGGGTGCTCAGGACGCAGGCTGGGGGGACACACAGAGGCCACAGTCACGGAGGGGTTCCACTAACCCAGTGGCCCCCAAGAAAGCACGTGCCACCGAGGCTCGCACCCAGTGCCTGGAGGCGTCAAGGAAATGGAGTCGGAGACGCTTCAGGCCCCGCAGCTCCTGGTGCGGGCTGTGTGGAGACTGCAGATGCAGACAGACAGATACGTCTGACCCCCCAAACCCCTGCTCGCCCCAGTCGAGGCCCGGAAGCTGAACTCCGCCTCACCCAGTGTCGGTGGGGAGGGAACAGAAGCAGAGAGCTCGGTCCACAGGGAAGGAGGAGGGTAAATGCCGCGACCCATGTGGCTACTAAGGTTCTTGGGGTGAAGGACCGCGAGAGGATGAGAAAATAAAGACAGAGACAAAGCTGGAGTCAGGTGGAGCCCTTATCCTCCTGATGGGAAGAAAGGAACTGCTCAACCAATGTTGCAGGTTTATTGATATACCGGGAAGGACAACGTCAATTTCCAGGCCCTCTGCCTGGCCGCCCAGGCCTGGCTTGTTTAGGAGCCTCGTGTTTTGCTGGGCTGTGAGAGCGTGGTTGACCCAGGTGCTCTTTGTTACTTTGGTACGTTCACGTGTGGGCCATTTTCCAGCTTCAACGGCTCCCAGCAGGTAAAGATATTTTAGGAGTGGAGCTTGTTTAAATTGAAGACAGGGCCAGGGATATAGGTCAGTGTCATAAGCGCCTGCCTAGCAAGTGCAAGGTCCCTAGTTCGATTCCTGGTACCTAAATAAACAAACTGAAGACAGAAGAGAGCCAGGGAGAGAGGGCAGAGCTCCCCCGTCCCTCTGGTGTCCCCGCAGGGGCTCGGGTGTATGCAGCCCAGCCCAGCCCAGCTGAGTCTAATGCCCACCAGCCCACGGCTTTCTCTCCTCCTGGTCTCCTCGTGGCTCTCAGCGGGTAGACCAGGAGGCAGTGAGTGGGGAGGGGAGCAAAGGGGGCTGGGACCCACGCGCCAAGGCTGTAGTGGGAGGGCCGGGTCTGAGAGTCACCCTGGGCCTCCCTGCAGCCAGCAGAGCAACCGAGGGACAGACGGTGACCTCACAGGCGCAGGTGGTAACACCAGGGTCCTAACACCACCAGGAACCCACAACCCACCTGGTCCTTTGTGTCTTTGATGGAAAACTTCAGACACACCCGCAGCTGTCGCACAGAGCATGGGTTAGAGTCTGTGGCGTAGGATAGCTTTTGGCGGGGGTGGCTGGGACAGAGGGACAGACAGAGATGTGACGCTTTCAAGCATGGAGGGATGCTTTCAAGGTGGCGGTGGGGCTGAAGGAGGCCTCTGGTGACATTTCCATCATTCACTGGGTCTCTCTGGGCTGTCCTTGCCCTGATACAGGGCACTGTTTTATAAACAGAGCAGGGTGAAATTCACAGATGTTACCTGGGAATACTGAAGGAGCAGGGACTTGGAGAGAACGATACGTCTCAAGTCCCACGCAATGGGTCATCTCACAAATGGAACAGCAGGCATAAAAGGATTAATCTCCTTAGTCCGTGTGTGTGTGCGTGTGGCATGGGGAGTCTGCCTGAACCCTGGACACCAGTGCTCAGACACAGCAAAGCTCAATTCCTTTCCATGCTTCCCTGCCCACCCACCTGCCTGCCTCAGCCTCCGTACCCCTTTCCCCATCTTCATCACTATAAGCATGTGTGTCAGATTTAGTTCACTTAACATTTTTGAGGTGTATCTGTTTTCCTACTTTTGTCTTGAATCTGTCCTTCTTTATAGCCAAGTAGTATTCCATTGTGTACAGATGCCACATTTTCTTGGTCCTTTCAGACTTGGCCATTTTTCTAACTCCTGTGCATGATCTGGACTTTTAGGGGCCCTGCATTTTATCAGCACTCTCCAGAGGGTTACAGTCTTGACCTAGAGTTCAAAACCACTAACTTGTGTGGATCTTTTGTAAGACTAAGGATTAAGAAAACAAAGAGGGAAAAAACCCCTGCATCTTCATTGCTTCCCAGTTAGCCGCCTGCACGGGTCTTCAGCCTGCTAGTTCTAAGTTTCTGCCTAACACAGGCAAGCCCAAGCCTCAGGAGGGCAGGTGCTGGGAGCAGCTGACCCAGCCCAGACCCTGCTGCTCCCTCTGCAGGGGTGCTGAGGCCGACAGTGCAGGCGGCAGGTTGGGGCCAGGCATCAGCTGGGGGTGGGGTTCCCTGTCCCCACCCCATGGCCCTCAACACCTGTTCGGGGCTCACTGTTCTCGCCTTCTAATGAGGGTGCATCCAGGGCCAGGTTTTGTCCCTAATGCGGAAGCTCATTTCAGGTCAACTTTCTGTTCTCCGTCAGACGGAGGAGCCAGGGCATGGGGTCAAGGTTTTAGAGCACCTGAGAACGAGGCTCACAGGGGACTTCCGGGACAGGGAGCCGTACTGTATATCCCCTGATTTCCTACAGTGGGAATGAATTAGAGTGACAAGAATAACGACAAAACCTATGTCATAAAAGGCACCTGCAGTGTTTGATTGTCTGACTGTTTTCACTGTTTGAGACCGGATCTCACTAGGGAGCCCCGGCTGCCTTGACCTCGAGGTGATCCTCCTGCCTCAGCCTCTGTAGTGTTGGGATCACAGTTGCGCATCACCACATTGAGCTGTTTCACTTTATCACGTCGACTCCTCGAGTTTTTCTGGAGGCAGCCCAGCTCCTTCACCTGGCTCTCGTTCTCAGGCAGGTCAGGCCCTAAGCCAGAGGAAAGGACAATGACAAAAGCCCAGCAAAGCCTGGAGGCTGGCGGGGTGGGGATGGAGGGGGCCCCAATCTGTGACGGCCAGCTGCTGGGGCAGACGCCAAAGGATTACTCAGCTCAAAGCCTCAGATCTGCTGACAAAGCCACCAGAGGCCACCTTATCACTAATACAATTATTCCTGAGGAGGGGACGGGTCAGCAGCTTCCTGTGACTCCTGGTCGACCTGGGGTGGGAGTGGGGTAGGGCTCGAGATAAAGGCGCAGGGCTGACTTCCTTCTTAGGGTCTCATCACCAGGAGGTGGCAGGCTAGGGGGAGGTGGGTGTCAATCAGCAAGCGCAGGTGCTGGGTTTGGCTTGATGCAGCCTGGGTCCTGGGAACCTGTCTGCTTTGGGGATGTCTCCAAAATGCTCCCAGTCCGGGTACCCCCACCCCTCCCCGCACCTTGGGGGGCAGAGCTGGGGCAGGTGCACAGGCTCTGGAACCTGCCCTCCAAGCGCTGCCTGAGGTCCTGAGGTTTGAGCCTGAGGCTGTGCCCGCAGCGGGTGGCCACGGAGGCACCACGGGCCTGAGCGCCCTCGCTTGGGAACGAGCTCGCCGCTGAGTTTGCTCTTCACAGCACTGCCCAAAACACAGCGCCTGCAGCCTGGTTTCATGAACCCCAGGGGGATTTCTGGCCGGCGATCACAGGACATCTTTCTCCCCTAGACGAATCAATGGCTGCTTTCTCTAGAGTGGAGAGTGGAAGGCTCAGAACGCTGAGAGGCGGAGGCCTGGCAGTGGGGAGTGTCCCAAACAAAGCCCCTCTGTTCTCTCAAAATAACATTGAGAGATGATCAGATCTTACAGCACAGCTTTCCTGGCCCTTGGCAAGCAACAAAAGGCCTGGGGGGAACTGGAGGGGCCCAATCTCTCCTAAGTTGGGGAGAAACAAGGCAGTTTGTCCTTCGCTGGGCTGGGGGGGGCACACAGCTCTAATGCCAGCTACCTGGCAGGCTGAGGCAGGAAGATCGCAAGCTCAAGGCACAGGGACATCACCCAGCCTGTGTCTGTCGAGGTTTATTTTTGAGGTCCCAGACCACATCGTGACAGCTGTAAGGGTTTGCAGGACTGTCCCAAGTGGAACGGTTCCTGGGAGTCCGTGTTCAAGCGTGAGCTGGTTGGGGCACATTCTCCTGGGTGACTTTGATCCTGCATCAGCTGTGTTTTCCGACATGCTTTATCAGCCACAGTAATTTGGCCAGAATATCCAGTGCCCTTCCATGGGGAGGAGAACGTGTTCTTTACAAAACATCTCAGAACACGCACAAGCTCATGGCAGTAGTACGACCCAGGGTACAGGACAGGGAGTGGCCCTGCTCCGGCCGCAAAGGTCACCCAGGTCTCTGGTCCTTTGAACATGCAGCCTTCACACTGCTGTCCCCTCCCCCTCCCCGTCCTGCTCTCTCCTCCCCCTCCCCCTTCTCATTTTTTCTGCACTGGGGATTGAATCCAAGGCCTTTGCACTGAGCCACACCCCCAGCCCCTTTTATTTTGAGACTTTGTCTCACTGGGCTGCTCAGGTTGACCTCGCCTGTGTAATCCTCCTGCCTCTCCCTCCCAGAGAGCTGGGCGGCCCCTGCAACCTTGCGCTTTTTAGCATAATTTCTTACACAAGCTTGGATGGCATCGCGGTGCACAAGATGCTGCCATCCGTCACCAGGCCCTGAAATGGCTGCGTGCAGCTTTTAACTATGCGATGGCCGGTTTCCAAGACGGCTTCATCTGCCACCAGAAGGGGATTTACATGTAGGGAAAATCTTAAGATGAAAGAGCAAGGAACACAGCACCATAAACACTGAACGAAAACCAGAACTAGTTCCCAGAGGCAATCTGACGTTAATATATTTTGATATATAATGTATTTAAATAAATATTAACATACAACATATGTAATGCAATATACCATTTAATATAAAGCATTTTCTTTTTTTAATTTTACGGATTTTATGTTTCTTCCACACTTATTTCTGCCTCAGTCTCCCAGAAGGTTGGGCTACTCATGAGTGCCACCCGGTGGAAAAGTTTGTTTTCTTTTTAAATTAAAGAAATGGCAGTGACTTGTCCCTGTCATCCGGGCTACCCACAGGCTAGGCTGGGATTGCTTGATCTCAGGAATTAGAGACCTGCCTCAGTAAAGCAGAGAGACCCTGTCTCAAAAAAAAAAAAAAAAAAAAAAAAAAAAATAAGTCAAGTGTGGCTGAATTGACAACTGCAGTTGATGGTTGATTTAGGCGATGGTTACGTGGGTTTCCCTGGCCTACTTTTTGTTTGTTTTTCTTGGACAGGATCTCATATGGGACTCACTATGTAGCCAGGGCAGCCTCCAACTTTTGGTGATCCTCCTGCCTCAGCCTCCTGAGTGCTGAGACTACAGGCAGGCATCTCCACACCCAGCTTTTCCTGTTCTATTAGCTGTAATTTTGTGGTTGAAGTTTCACATAAAATGTTAGTTTAAAATATGTGCATGCATACAAGCTGACCACATGAAACACGAGACCAGAAGGGTATTGGCTGACCTCGGAATACCTTCTGGACGCGTTCTTTGGTCCAAGCCCTTTCTGCTCCCCTCCCCCCACCCTAGAGACACTGTCCCTGGCAGGCAGATTAGGGGTGAGGCAGAGAGTGCTGGGGTGGGGCTTTGGGACCGGGACCCCTCCGTGAAGACACCAGATGCCATGCAGGGGTGGAACCGGGTACTCCCTTCCCTCCCCTGCTACACGTGGTCCTGGGGCTTGGGGAGTCCCTTCCCTCTGCCTGCCCAACACCCCTCCAATGTGTCCTCCTGGACTGGGTGTGCTTGGCCCCCACATCCGGTCATCATCATCAGTTATCAGCGTCCGCTGGTGCCCTCCGCCATGGATGTAAGCCTTAGAAACAGAAATCCTGTCCCTTAGGTAAGGGATTACTATCGAGAACATATAAAGAACTTAAAAAATCAGTCCTCCCAGATTTAAAGATCCAATCCAAAAATGGGCATCTGAGATGAACACACACTTCTCAGATGAAGAAGTACAAACAGCAAATAAATACATGAAAAAATCTTCAACAGCACTGGTCATTCGGAAGGTACAAATTAAAACAAGCCTGAGATTCCATCTCACCCCAGAAAGAATGGTTATTATCAAGGAATCAGCCAATAACAAATGCTGGAGGGGCTGTGGAGAGAAAGAAACCCTTCTCCACTGTTGGTGGGAATGCAGGCTGGTGCAACCACTGTGGAAGTCAGTGTGGAGGTTCCTCAAAAAGCTAGGACTGGAGGTCCCATTTGACCCAGCTATTCCCCTTCTGGGTATATTCCCAAAGGAACTAAAAAACATCATATCACAGCAATATATGTGCACCTATGTTCATAGCTGCGCAGTTCCTAATAGCCAGATCTTAGAAACAACCTAAATGCCCATGGACTGAGGAATGGACAAAAAAGATATGGTATTTCTATATAATGGAATACTACTTAGCTATGAAAAACAATAAACTACACACTTTCATACTTAAATGGATGCGCCTTGAGAATATACTCACCAGTGAAATAAATAAGTCACACATATGTAACCATCATCGTATTGTTGCACTTGTGTGACAAACTGAAAGAAAAACTTTGTCTATGTATATGAATATAAAAATTTAGTTAAGGTAGTTAAAGAAAAAGAATTTTGAGTGAAAAGTACTTTTCGCAGGGTCATTCTCAGAATTCATTTTTACTGTGAATTGTTCTTTTAAAAATAATATAGCAGTTGGGCGTGGTGGTGCACACCTTTAATCCCAGCACTCGGGAGGCTGAGGTAGGCGGAGCGTTGTGAGTTCAAGGCCAGTTTGGGCTTCAATGCAAGTGCAAGGCCGGCCTGAGCTACATAGTGTGACCCTGCCTCAAAAAACCAGGGCTGGGAGTTTGGCTCAGTGGCTTAAGCGCCTGCCCTAGCAGGTGTGAGGTTGTGAGTTCAATCCCTGGTGCCGAAAAAACAAAAACAAACAAACAAACAAAAATATATATATATATCATTCATAACATTTATATTTCTTGCTAATATTTTTCTAATGTTCTATACATTCTTTTTCGTTACATAATAATAAAAAAGAGTGGGAAAAAAAAGGAACAGAAATCCTGTCTGTGTCACCGAGTGGCTGGACAGACGGATGGGGCCTAATTGTTTCTTTTTTTTTTTTTTTGTGGCACCAGGGATTGAACTCACAACCTCGCGCCTGCCAGGGCAGGCGCTTAAGGCACTGAGCCAAACTCCTGGCCCTGGTTTTTTGAGGCAGGGTCGCACTATGTAGCTCAGGCCGGCCTTGCACTCGCGTTGTAGCCCAAGCCAGCCTCGAACTCACAATGCTCCGCCTACCTCAGCCTCCCGAGTGCTCCTAATTGTTTCTTGAGCTACTAAGTGAGCACAAGGTCACCCTGGGTCCCTGGGTGCCAATGACTGGGAGCAGCGCCTGGGCCCGGGGCCCTTGTGAGCTGTCATTGCCCTCCCTCCTGGCCAAGAGGTTGAGACCAACTGGGCGACTCTGGGAAGAGCGAGGGCAAGGGAAGGGCTGCAGTGGTTGATGGAGGGGGCATTTTCAAGGCAGTGGTGTGGCCGAGAGCTCTGACCCGAGCACCATTTCCCCAGCGGTCTTTTCTCAGCTTCCCCCCAAGAGACAGGAGCCAGCAGAAGCTCGGCTTGGAGACCACCTGTCCCTTGCTGGTGGCCTCTGTCCACCCCTCTGTCCTGCTGCTCCTGTCCCCTCCCAGCTGGTGCTTATCACCCTGCTAATCACACAACTGTGGGACCTCTGCCCTCTCCCACCACCCAGCCAGGCCACTGCACAGACACATTCGTCCGGGAGCAGTTTGCCCACTTCGTAGCATGTTTCATTTTCCAAATTTGAGCATCTTTGCTGGAATGGGAAATGGCAGACTTCATTAGGACCTCGATGCATCTTCGGCATAAGATTTTCCACTTAGTGACAGATGCTGGCACTTGCCCAGTGTTTAGCACACAGTTCCGTCTTCTCTGCCCAACTGCCAAAGGGGGGCGCTTACCATGGGGCCACGAGACTGTTCTTAACACCAGGTGGCATCTCTGTCCCATCAGAGCACCCGCTGTGTTTCTGTCCTGATGCACGGACTGGGGTGCTAGAGCTCCTGGCACAACATAACCATTAGAAGACGGGTGCTGCATGGAAAGGATTTGCCACATTGAATGATGGAGGGTTACCTTGGCAGTGAAATAGAGTGTTCCCATAAGGACTATGGAGATGTTTTGGCAAAATGGCTCGAGAGTGTCTTTAATCAGACTTTGCTTTTTCTGTATTCTATGGACAACTGCCTGAAGGATTTGGGGAGCGATGAGCAAGAAGGGCATTTGCAAGCTAAAACTGGGCACCACTGTCAGGTTAAACGCAGAGGGCCTAGCAGTGACAAGAGCCATCGCCACACAGGGGCCGCCCTGCAGTCGTTCCTGGTCAGATGGCTTCATTGTGTCACACTGGAGGAATCGGAAAAGAAAGGAGGAAAGCAAGAGGGCCGGCAGGCAGGCAGGCAGGCGACTTCCGGTAGGAACAGGAAGTGGGAGGAGCCTGCATGGGAGGAGATCGTGGTGGACACTGATGAGGAAGCAGAGCACCTGGAAGACTGACTCAGCGGTGATCAGGAGTTGATGCCCTGAACCTGAGAGCTGGAACGTTCTGCATTCAGATCGCCTGCTGCTCCCGTGTGTGGGCACCACCAGAATAAATGAGCTCTTCCTTTCTACAATTTTGTATTATTGTGTACCTGTCAGCAGTACATAATGTTTGCATTCATCTTAGGGGGTGGGTTTTTATTCCTTTGCAGGTGAGAATAGTGTTCCCATAAGGACTATGGAGAGGAACCCAGTTTTGGCGAATACGATCTAAGAGGAAGTTGGCCGGATATGAAAGGATTCTGGAAATGTGTTTGCTTTCTTGGTAAATGGAGACAAATGCAGCTGCAAACTGCCCTTCCTGTGTCCTTCCCTCAAGATAGATGAGACAGCTGGAGCAGCAGAAGCTGTCTTGCAATCAAGAGAATGCCAGAGAAGTAGGCCCTTAAACTCTTGAGTTCTTGAACCAATGCCAACAACTGTCTCCCTCCAGATTTGTTACAAAAGAGAAACTAATTCGTAAACCTAAGTAGTCAGGTGTGTTTTTAGGCATGGCTAAAAGAATGCCTCAATCACACACAGGTTATCTGGTTAGTGGAAATGAAATCGCATATAATACCCAAGCACAAAGGCCTGAAACTATTTCACCCCATGCTTCACGAATGAAAGAACAAAGAGACAGGTTAAGTCCTTGAATGTGGACTCTACAAAAGACTTTTTTTTGTTGTTGTTCAGATGGGGGACAAGGTCTCTGCTACATAGTTCATGGTGGTCCTTAAATTGCAGCAACCCTCTGCCTAAGCCTCCCGAGTGCTGGGATTACAGCCGTGCACCACTGGCTGAAGTTCTTTTTACTGAGAGTATGTCGGGTGCCCTAACTGGCCCAGCCACACAGAGAGCCCCCAAAGCCCACACCTGACAAACAAGCTGGGCTTGCGACAGCTGGATCTTTTTTGCAGGGGGCTGCTGGAAACAATGTAGATAGACCACGTATAAGGTCAGAGAACACACACACACGCATTAACACCACAGATCTTTTAACCAGTTTATTGTATTTTTACAATAAAAATAAATTAGTCATACACAAAAATAGTTGTCATTTTTCCTGAAAACAGGCCATATTTACTAGTATAATCCACCATGTACTCTCCACTCCTTATATAACAACTTCACACCGCCCAGGAGCCGGGGCAGATGGAGTACACAGAGGGCTCCTTGACTCTTGCTGCTGGCTACATAGCCACAGGACAACCTTGTTGCCCAGGCTCTGGTCCCCAGCGGGCACCACTGGAGTCACAGGCCTTCGAGCCTCTCCCCGCCCAATCTGCAGCTCTGACCCTGGCGGGTCTAACAGCAGGTGGCACAGGAGGGACAAGAAGGATGGGGGACAGGTGTGTGTCCTCCAAATGTGAGGGGATGAGGAGTGGGCAGATTATACGAGGAAATACAATGTTAAAGATGGAAAGGCGGCAGTCACATCCAGGAACGATGCCCGGGTGAAAGCCCCAACAGTCAAAAAGAGAGTAATTTATATTCGATCTTAAACCCCAAGGAGTTTGTACTCGTCTGTGTACTAAACGATGGTAAAAACGGGCTTAGAATAAGGCAGTGGGGGGCAGCAAGATTCCAGGAAGCTGGTTAGTATGGTCAGATGATTTTATACAAGTGTGGCTGGTATATGCAAATAAATACCTATTCGGTCCCTTTAAAATTAACATACTCTAAATTATAGAACTATTTGGGTGTAGTGACTTATTCTGCAGATAGAGTTCAGAATACATATTTCCTATAAACATCTTGTATTTACAGAGAACAACATAATAAGTTATCACAAAGTATATCCTTCTGTCAAACTGCAGAGGGGAGAAGGGGGTTCCTTTAGGTAACACAAAGGGTTTCCTGGCACTGAGCAGGGGCTCATGGTCTGGAAGACACTGAGAACATTGGCCGGAAGTTGCCACCGTCGAGTGGTCACTGTGCCACAGCACAAGGGGAATCTGGGTAGAGCCAGGAATTGGGGCTGGTTTGGGGCAGAGAGAATCACTTTGTCCCAGCAGAGGTGAAGGAAAGCAGGGATCTGTGAGAGAGACGGGCAGGGGGTAAAGGGCTCCTGGCTAATGGACACGCTGCCTCCCCGGCCTCACCGTATCTGTGACCTCTGTGACACAGGACCAGTGGGGCAGCTCTGGCCAAGGTGCTAGTGGTTCTCTGAAATATGAGGCCACATTCAGCTTAGGTGACGGAGGCATCGATGGGTCTGAAATGGTCGACAATGGTGGCAAAAACTAGGAATGGAACAGGACATATGGGGGTCACACTTAAAGCCCACACGAAGCTCTTCTACTAACATCATCACCAAAGCCCAGACTTGGAAACGACCTTGAACATCATGATAAGCCAGATACCTGAGACCCTCTCCTATATCCTGACACAGGGCCATCCGGCTTTGGCAACACCTCCAAGGATGGGCCAGTCACCACCTGCCACAAACCCTCTGACACTGACACTTGGTTCTCCTGCAAGAGCAAATATCTGGCTCCCTGTAGCGTCTCCCTCCTGGGCCCAGGATGGCTCTCACGGTGCCTGAACCTTCCCCAGGCCCCCACCCTCACAAGGTCCTTCCCGCTGTTCCTAGCCATCCCATCTGATTCCCCGGCCCTCCCCGGACATTACGCACAGTCAACAGTCTCCCAAAGTGTGCTCCAGGCGGAACATGCTGCCCATGTGTTTTTATATCACCTAAACATCCTGTGAGTTTTATTTTTTAGTGGCTCCATCCCACTTTCTTGAGTTTTGTCAGCTGAATACATTTAACCTTTTACTTATATAGGTTTTTTAAAAATCCAAAGGTAGATCTTTATATTGCTTCCTGGCAAGTCTTTAAGGTTTGGGTTTTTATTTAGCGCCTGTTAGCTAAGCCATTAGCTCTCTAATTTCCTGTCAGCCAGTGTCTTTTTCTGGAAAAGCATCTATTCCCCCATCGAAACCATGTTAAAAATGGCGAAGCCTGGATATTGGTCTCCACCTACTGGGCTGATGCAGATTATTCAACCTGGCTTAACTTCTCATCTTTCTCATTACTTCTATTTATGTCTTCTTCCTCTTTTGAAAATTGTTATCCAAACTCTACCTGAGCGATATTAATGAAAAAAAAAATGAAAGCACACTGGCTTAATATGGTAATATCTAGATTTCTCTTGGTGCCAAACAGCCTGGTAAAAACAAATCAAACTAGTGTCTCTCATTTTCTGTCCTTTCACAAAGCTACCCTGGGAATGAGTGACTGATATATACTCAAGGAAATGAAGAAAAACACCCCAAAGAGCCCTGGGCCGGAGCAGGAAGGCAGAGGGGCAGATGGGGACAAGTCTGAGAGCTCCTGTCCTAGGGGTCCCACCATCGGGCCAGACCTCAAACCTTCACTGGAGGGAAATGGCTCCCTCTAGCGGCGGGTTCACAAGCTTTGTGGCTTTGGGTATTTCGGGTCCATTTTCCAAGGGGTGGACCCGCAGGTGGCCCTGAGGCAGGGAAGCACGGGAGGTCAGGAGGGGGCCCCTGCCTAGGCTGAGAGAGGCATGACTTTTGTCTGAGGTTTTGCTGAGTTCTGCATGGGAAAACACATAATAGCTTTAATTTATCTAATTTTAGAATTCAGAGCAGGGAACAAAGCAATGCAGTATGGAGGGTGAGGGTGTGTGTGTGTGTGTGTGTGTGTGGGGTCTTAAAATATAAATTTCCATTCCACATTCTGGCCAAGGAAGGCACGGAAGGCGCCTGGGAAGCAGATGGTGGGTGATGAAGGGACGGGGAAATGGGTGTTGGGAAAGGAGACAGCACCGTCTGGAGGGACAGCGCCCCAAGGTGGGCTTGCCTTAGACTCTAACCTGGACAGGGACCACGGGAAACAGCTGAGTCCCCGGGGGCCTGGGACACGGAGGGGCAGGAACAGGGACTGGGCAGCGAGCGCAGATCGGCTGTCTCGGGCTGTGGGCAGACATGGCCTCTGTTCTAGCCACCCGCTCCCAAATGCGTGTGAGCTCCAAGAAGAGCTGGAGTGTTTGCTGGAAAGGAAAAGGTCCCCAGCTGGGGCCCCCTTCTCCCCGTGAAGGCACCGGCTGGCCCAGCCTCACACTGGGCAGGATGGCCACGTCCCGGGAGGCTCCCTGCCCTCGCAGAGAAGTGGTTAGGTAACAAGTGGGGGAACTCTAGGACACCGTGGGTTGCCGAACAGGCAAAGCCATCACCCATCCAGGCGCGGGAATTCCTGAGCTGGAAGGACTGGGGTGCTCCCCTCCTTCCCACAGCTCAGCCAAGTTTCTTTAGGGACAGACTGCTCCCTCGGTGTGGTGGCCCACGCCCCTTGTGGGTGGCTTTGATTGCTAGAACTCTTCCTTTGCTTACGTGAACCCAGCCTGCTATCTGTGCCCACTGGCCCTGGAGATCCATGCCAGAGAAACTCTCCAAGCAGCTCTGTTCTGGATTAAAAACTGGTGGCCAACATAGCACAAGGTGGAATAACTCAGCTGGTGTTGAGTAAAGATGGCCCACCTGAAGAAAGTTACCAGCATAAACAGGGATGTGGAGAAGAGCCAGGTGTTGTGGGTTCTTTCAAGAGTTGCTGTTTCAAGCCGCTGGTTCTCCTGGAGGTGTGTGTCATGCTGGCTTCCTCAATATGGATTCGGTCATTATCATCAGAGCTCAGGACCTCATCAGTGAGAGTGGCTGTGGTTCACATTGCGGGAGCTCTGCTCCTCACATTGTGCATCACTTCCTGGTTCTGGAGGGGAAGCTGTGTGCTGGAGAAGCTTGTCACACTGGGCTTCCTGACCTGTGCTCAACTGTTATCGTCGGAGGAGCGCGGGACCTCGTTGCCGCTGAGGATGGCTGTGGTGCTCTTCAGGGCAGCCCTGCTTCTTCCTTTGAGCATGACTTCTTGGCTCCCGTGTAGAACTCTCAACCCACTGCACAGCTCCTTCACCCCGCTGGCATAGACTTTCTAGTTCCACTGCTGACCTTTGGCTGTCCCGGCACAGAACTGTAAAATAGTCTGGCATGAGTCCTTATTGTGGGCTCTTAGATTTCCAGTTGAAACTGTGGGAGGCATTGTCATGTGTTTTGGGTCTCTAGTGGGACTCTTGCAGGACATTGCTGTGGGATCCAGGCCCTTGGCTAAATATCCTGGGTCTTAGTGTTGTGGATAGATTTTCTGGCACTTTCTTGTGTTTAACTTTGGGTGACTATCATAAAACAGTATTACAAACTCTGTGTCCTGTATGCAATTGTTCTTCCTATAACCCCTGACTACAACAAGCCCGCAAGGTGTGCTGCCTGGCAGGGCCTGAAGGCACAGCATGAGGTAAAACAAGAAGCCAGGCCGGGCTGCAGGAAGGGGCAGGCACAGGACAGAAATTGCATTCCCTGGGCGTCTCTGGTCTCCTCGTGCCCTGGGGGCATGGAAGTCAGACCCGCCAGTCACCTGAGCACTGGCAGAGGAGGCGACACCCCCAGAAATGCACCTGGGCTCCGCAGGTTCAGGAGCCGGCAGGACACCCCCAGATCCCCTGAAGGCCTGAAGCTGGAGGAATTCGAGCGGGTGAGCCCGACAGGCACCAGAGCTGCAAATCCTCATCAGCTTGGCAGAGCTTCTGGTCAGAATGCTCAGGGGTCAGCGGAAGGCTCGCTTTGAAAAGGAAACACGCCCAGGACCTGGAACAGGAGACAGCTACAAATCCACAGTTGTTCAGCCTGATATTCTTCATGGATGAAAGAAAACAAAAATTCAAACTGTCTTCTAGTCGGTTCACTTTTCAAGGTGTGCTGCACCCCACTTCAGGCCAGAGGCCTCTGCAGTTCCCTGGCTGGGTGAAGTGAGTGGGGAGACGGGGGGTGGGGGACTCAGGGCTTCTCCCAGGCCAGCTGCATGAACAGATTTGCTCAAGTCTAGGGGAGGTGAGGAGGGCTGTGAGTTATGCGGGCGAGGGCAGGATTGGAGGGCACAGAGAGAAAGCCACAAAGCACTCCAGAGAGACCAAAGGGAGACCCTTTCTAATACAACCTGGAGCTTCTGTGGTGACCTATGGGCCAGACTTCACACTGACCACGCATGGCACGGGGCCCCAGAGAGATGGCGAGAGGCACATGTCGCTTGGGGTGGAACCAGACTATCAGGCAACCCCCTGGCTCCACCATGGCTGTCCTGTTCCCGGCACGGTTCTGCTGATGACGGATTTAGGGAAGCCGGAGCTGTCCCTGTGGGGAGGGGACACAG
>RJWM01033777.1:0-20299 GCA_004363535.1 Dasyprocta punctata
TGTCTATATCTGTCAATATCCCCAACCCCTAGGAAGGTAATGATATGCAATATTGTAACTACTGCCAAACTTCAACCACCTCAGTGTGTAAACCTACAATGTTATCATATCAGATCTGTTGTTGTTGTTTGTCTGTCTTTTTTGACTTTTATTTCTAGCTTCTGTATCTATTTTCTCTTAAATAAAAAAAAAAAAATTTTCCTCCTCATTGTTCCTTTATTCTGTATGAAGTGACTGGCATATGTGGACAAGCATATTGCCTTAACAAAAAACAAAAAAAAACAAAAAAAAAAAACCTAAATGGCCAGTGGTATGTTTTATTCAACATCAGATGAAGATGGAATGAGGGGATACTGAATCTATAAAAATGCCCCCTTTCTCCATTTTTGGCATGCTTATTCAACTCTCTTTATATTCCATGAAGTTTTTTTTGTTCTCATCATTTAACAGCAACAACAGAAATCCTTGCTTGCCTTGTTCCATTGGAGGATTTTGCTGTTTTGCATTTATCATTGTAAAATAAGGACAATTTTATAATCTCATTGTACATAGCTGTTACATGTCACATGTTAGATAATGTCTTCAAGTGACAGTTTCTCTAAAATAAATGAATCCTTGACAATCCCATGAAGCATCTTGTTTCTTAAATAAACTTGTTTGAAACAAAATAGGTTGCAATATGGAGCCATAGCTCAGCGGCATAAGCACCTGCCTGGCAAGTGTGAGGTCATGAGTTCGATCCCAGGTACCAAAGGAAAAAAAAAAAAAAGAAGGTTGCAGTAGGTGCATTTACTGAATACCTTGTGATCTTTGTATTAATCCCACCTTGAACGGATGAGGAAACTGAAGCCCAGAAAGGTAGCCTAGGGACTTGCCACAGTGGTCCAGGGTCAGGTCTCAGCTAATCCAGTGTTAAGAATCCTATCCTTTTCATGATATTCTGTTATCTCCTTTGCTCCTTGGACACTCATGGTAGGTCTCCTAAAAACAGCCTGTTGTTGCTTTTCCAGGAGTGAGGAAACCAGTGTGATTCTTCTCTATCATGAGAATCTTTTTAATTAGACTGAAGCACAGAAATATTTACTTTGGAATTGAAAGCCAAACATTCTAAGAGTTTCTTCTATTTCATTAAAAGTTACTTAATCTTTATATTGTCCCCTACATAAAAGTCAAGCAGAATTTTATCAGGCAATTGCCTCAAAGTTATAATCTGGAAAATCTTTCTGTAATGAAACTCATATGTCATGGGTGAAAGGTACAAAGCCCTGGCAGAGAAGGCTGGTCTCGAGAGAGATTCTGCACCCAATCTCGTTAACCAGGGTGCCTCTGGTAATCCCTCATCCCCTCACTGGCAAGGAATCAATCTGTACCACTGAATCTTTTTCAACCAGCCACCAGAAAATTTACTGCAGAGAAGGCAGTTTGGGGCTAGTCATTTTGGAAAGAGAGCCAGAGGCAAGGCTAAATGGAGGATGGAGGAATTGGAGAGTCTCAAGAGGAGATTATATTAAACCCCACACCACCATCAGAGCAAGCAGGATGAAGTCCTCCCTTCAGCCCTGACCTCTCTAAGTATACTCAGGTATTTACAGCTGCCATGAACCTGACAGCCCTAGCGAAACTACAAAGGGAGTAATAGAAACAGCGTAAATCTGAAAGTTGATTGTGGTTTAGCCATTTACTGTCTTTCAGTACAGATAGGTGGTCCCCTCTCCACACTCCACAGCAATTCACATGTTAACCCTCTGGTGACAGTCCCTATTGTGGCCTTCTTAGTTTATGATGTATGCACTGAACAGGAGGACCTGTAAATCACAACTTGATGTGGGAGTTATGCCTCCCCTGTGCACAGCACATACCCTGGTGGCTAATGACCAGTGGGTTCCTCTTGGCATAGTTATAAGAATGGTAATATTGCTGCTTTTCTGGTCAGCCTGGTAATCCTGGAGAATAAATCCAGAAGCAGAAAATAGTTAACAAATGTCACTGACTCTAGATAAAACTCTGATGATCTTGTCTCCAGGATTCCATTCCTCTCCTCCCCTCTTCTCCCTTTCTTTTTTCTTTCCCTTTCGTGTCTTTTTTGTGGTTCTGGGACGCAAACCCCCAGGGCCTATGCTTGCCAACCAAGTGTTCTATCACTGAGCTACACCCCAACCCCTAGAATGGTTTTCTGTATGATCGTGTATATAAGGGGAGGGAGGACTGGGAAGGAATGGAGGAACTGAAAGTGCCAAGCTCAACAGCATGCGATCTTACCTTGGCCATCTGTGTCAGAAGATATGGAGCTGTAACTACTGGAAAAAAGAAGGGATGTAGCCAGGCAGGGGAATCAGAAATATTTCCTTTTGCTATAAGCAAGCTGTAGCCATTTCTTGGGTTTTCCCTGAAAAAATTTGAAATCCTTGAGGGAAGTGTTTTAGTAAACTATATTTACATATAGAATCCTGCTGAAAGGGATATGTGTGTGTGTGTGTGTGTGTGTGTGTGTGTGTGTAGACAAGAAATACCGAACAGCAGCAGAAGGCTGTCTCCTTATTCCTAATGGGATTTTGTAGCAGCATGTGCGAGTTTGTTTCAGAAGTCAAAAATGAACAGATGTTGGTATAAATTACCTCTGTGTCTGATGTCTTGCAAATTAAAAGCGCGGTTGGCATCACTAAACAATTTCACCGGGCTTAGGGAGGTGCGGTTTGCAGGCAGTGATTACTGTAGCAGATCGGTAAGAATCTTCACACTGCAGCAGACAGGAAAGCAGAGATAAAGAAAAATAAAATAAGTGCTCTGTGAATTCATCAGAAATGCTAACATCTCTGATGACAAGTGAACAGGAGGGTTCGTGCGCTGGAGCAGCCCCTGACCCACAGCAATTTTTCTGTGTGTAAAAGGGGTTGGTACTTTGGATCTGATTTATGGGGCACAACCCTCTTTTAGGAAGCGTCTGTGTCACACATTCGTATATCTCCTATATGGGACTGGCAAGTAGGGAAACTTTCTCCCCTCCCATGTAGGAGATGATGTCTTTTGAATTACTTCTACTTTTATGGTGGTTTCCTGCAGCTCTGTATACTTGGATTAGGTTGAAGGGGGAGGAATGATTGAGTGGAAAAGGGGTTGTTAAAAAGGATTGGTTAAATTCAAGGAGAGCTTGCCACCAGGAGACTTTAGAATCTCCATTTATTTTTCCCTTTTAAGCCCTTTGATCCTTCAAATAGTTGAGTCTTTTTAAATTCTAAGACTTACAGTATTCTAAGTCTTTATCCCATTTGGTGGGAAAAAATAGCAAGGAATTGGGAGGTCCTAAAGGCAACAGCAGAAATTGCCCCTTGTTATCAGTGTGTTGCTCCAGGCCCATGGTTGGGGAACCAGGCTCTTTTCCACCTGGCAAAGTTCTGGTACTGGTGTCTGGTTTCCAGAGTGTCTACTTCTAGTCCCATTGCAAGATCATTTGATACTGACAATGTTAAAGTCTGTAGTTAGCACATGAGAGTAGGTAAGTAACCCATCCTGCAGGAATACATGATGAGACCTATAAGGCCCAAAATATATTCCTGTAGGATTGGGCTGGGGGAAAACATTCCTAGAAATGGGTTTTTATTTATTTCTAGTAGTGGAGGTTGAACCCAGGGCCTTCACACTGAGCTACAGCTACAGCACTTTTGTATTTATTTATATATTTACATATATATATATATATATATATATATATATATATGTTTTGTTTTGTTTTGTTTTGTTTTGTTTTTAATCTTGAAACAGTCTCACTAAGTTGCCCAGGCTGGTTGTATACTTGTGATTTTCTTGCCTCAGCCTCCCAGAGTACTGGGATTATAGGTATGTGTCACTGTGCTTATCTAGGCATGAAGTTTTTGAGATTGCCTGCCTTCTTATTATAATTGATTCATTCATTCAGAAAATCCTGAGTATAAAAAAAACATAGAGCCAGGCGTAGTGGCACACACCTGTAATCCCAGCACTCCAGGGAAGCTGAGACAGGAGGATCACCACAAGTTCAAGGCCAGCCTGGGCTGCATAGTAAGTTCAAAGCCAGCCAGAACTACATAGGGAGACGCTGTCTCAAAAACAAAAATGAAACCATACCGCTGAAAAGGGTTCTAGTAATGATTACCACTATACCAAGTGTGTTCACTATTTATTTTTTTTCAAGTATGTTTGATATTGTTAGTATCAAAGGGAAAAGTATCATAGGTAGCATTAACATTCTGCTCATTTTGTAGATCAAGAAGGTGAGGCTCAGAGATACTGTCCAGCCTAAAGTGTGACCCAGCTAGTAAATACTAGAACTAGAACTGTGTTCAGATACTGTACTGTGTACTCAGAAGAAGTTTACACTACCTCCTCTGGGCAAGAAAGTACTTGATTAGATTTCATCTGGAATATTGTAGTTGGCTCTTTTTTTATTTTGTTAGCTTTTTTTTTTTTTTTTTTTTTTTTTTTTTTTTTTTTTTTTTTTTTTTTTTTTTTTTTTTTTTTTTTTTTTTTTTTTTTTTTGAGACAGTGTCTCGCCATGTAGTCCAGGCTGCTCTTTTTTTTTCTTTTATTTAAGAGAAAATGAACACAGAAAATAAAAACAAAAAGCAAAAGAGACAAACAACAACAACAAATCCAATACAATGACATTATAGGTTTACAGAGTGAGATGATTAGAATTTGACAGTGGTTGTGATATTGCATATCGTTACCTTCAAAGGGGTTGTTTAGATTAACAGATATAGACATGTAAAATTGACCTAATCATATGAGTATTAACTGTTCTTTTTCAATAGCTAATGCATTTAATAGTATAGTCATTTTAACTATCTTATGTATACCTACATAAAAATTTATGTCTTTTTCCTTATCCCTTCCTCCTCTCCTCCTTTCCCTTTATAATGCCTCTTGTTATCTTCAAAACAACTGCCCATACCACCAGACACAATACAATCAAACAAAATAGTATAGGATAAAACCAATGAAAAACAAAACAATGGAAGCAATACATAGTAAAACAACACTGATTACTATAATGCCTCATTATCTTTTAAGCAGTTGCTTATATCTTCAGTCATAATGCAGTCAAACAAACCAAAATAGGATAAAATCACTCAAAACAAAACAATGAAAGCAATATAGGGTTTCAAAACAAGATGATCAAATATCAATAATGGCTACCATAATGTGTTTTATTATCTTTGAAACAGCTGTCTATGCCATCAAATATAATAAAATTAGGCAAACCAAAATAGAATAAGGCCAAACTAAACAGCTCAATGAAAACAATATAGGACTCGAATCCTGATGATAGATTAACAGTGGCCACTGCCTGCCCTTTTTAGACACTTCCTCCCCTTTCATTTTTACAATATGTATTGTGTATTTTGGATCCTACTAACTCCTTTAGTTTTTTTGTACTAGGGAGATAACATGATGCTCACCCATGTGGCTCTGGGCCATTTCATCCATGAACATGATCTTAAGTTGTATCCATTTACCTACAAGAGGCTTGAGGTTATTTTTCTTTATAGCAGAGTAGCTTTCCATTGGATAAAAATGCCATATCTTTCTTGTCCACTATGTAGCTAATGGGCAAGCTACCCCCACTTCTTTCTGGTTCCCTGTCACATACAGCATTGTTCTCTCTTCTTTGACTTTCAGTCTATGAACCCCCTTTCAAGTTTAATGTGTTTCTTGTATAAAGCATATTGGTGGATCCTGTCTCCTGATCCACTCTGCCTGTGTTTCTTTCCATTGGTGGATTGAGGCCATCTACATTAATGGTTAAGGCCAACATGCACTGCCTCATCTCCACCATGCCCAGGGTGCTCTTAAACTCACTATGTAGGCCAGGCTGGCCTTGAACTCTTGGCAATCCTCTTGCCTCAGCCTCCCTAGTGTTGGTACTACAGGTGTATGCCACCATGCCCAACTGTAGTTTGTTCTTGATCCCTGATCTCTTCATTAGTTTGGTATTATTTCCATCAAGGGAAATTATTTTTCTTGCCAAATAATCAGAGTACATTTTTTAAAAAGTCACATAATACATAGAATGGAGCCCTGAGGGCCACTAACTAGTCTTATTTATACAGTATAAAGAAAGAAAATAAACATTTATTCTGTTCTACTTTGATCTTTCATATATTACCACTCATCCAAATAGCATTTATTAAGCAGATATTAAGCAGGTCTAGCACTAGCCAATCTCCACTGTCAGTTCTTACATTTTAGTGAATGAAGACAAGTTTGTAAACAGGTAATTGCATGTAAGTCTTAGAGGAACTGTGAGTGTACAGTTTGGTATAAATTCACCATGGAGGAGTTGGCCAATTTGACTGGGGTCAGGGTTGAACTGTGGGTACATGAGGCAAGACCCAGCACTGGGGCTTCCACTCCTAGCTAATGAAATTCCTTTTGTTGGTGCTCAGGAACTACTGAATGCTGGGAGGTAGATAGACTGGAGTCACCAAAAGCCTCCCTGTGATGACAGACTTTGTGTTGTCTTAATTCTTCTTGTACAAATAAACAAGAAACTGTTAAACTTAGGTTGGGACAGAGGAAAGCGAAAGCCCGTACATCTGACACTCTTTGTCTGGACTTGGGTGAGGCAGCAAGAAGGCCAGGGCAGAGGCCTTTCTCCTTCCTGTAGTTGCCTCCCGAGCCACCTCGCTTCTTTGGCCAGGATGGAGACATGTTCCTGGGAAATCAGAGGACACAGCTTGCCCTGCAATACTGCATGGTTCCAGACTCCTGGCCTCGAGGGCCAGCCATCAGAAATTTTCAGAACTGTGAAATCCATTTCAGAGATCTGAAAAGATGACCTGGTGGGAAGAAGGTGAAGGGGATGTTGTATTGTATATGCTTGTTGAGGATTTGCTTGACAGAGCTAAAACAGTGCTTCCTGAGTGACCTTTATAATTGAGAAATGTTTTACTTTCATTTTGAAGCCTTATATGTAGGAAAGTAGCTGTATAAACCCACTGGTAACTACAGCATTCAAAGATTGATGGTGCTGAAAGTCGGAGAAAGACACATAAACCTTGCCTGGCTATATTAAATACCTAAGGACTGACAATGCTGAGAGAGAGAAGACCAAAGCTCTATAAACCCTACCTACTTTATTACACCATCCACAGATGAACTACACTGAGGGGATGTAAACCTTGTTATATTATAGCATGCAGCGACCACCACTGCCAAGAGATGGGGTTAATGATCTCTGATTTTGATTTGAGATTATAAATGTCCAGAGCAACATCTCAGAGAAAACTCTGAGATGGGTTTTAGCTTTCAAGAGCAAACCCCATGAGATAGTAACATGACCATTAGGTGAGATTAGGTGAGATTCTCCAGAGAGGGATTTGAAGGGAATTCCCTGGTGATTTTTTTTTTTTTTTTTAACCAGTGAATGATGAAGTCTTCCCCAATTGGCCTGTATCATATGGCAGTTGCCAACTTGAGAGTCGCTTTGTATTTCAGTTGTCGGTGGTGGTTCGTTTCCCCGTTTTAGGGAGGTTCGTGATAATTGAATCCATAGTGGCAGCAACTTGGTATACAATTGAATCATTCTGCATTTTTAAATGAAATCTTCCTGGGATCTGTTTGTTCACATTTAAGATTTTCACTATTCTTCTATTTGCTTTGTAATTCCAGCCAGAGAGATGACACGGGGAAAGTTCCTCAACATCCTAGAGAAGCCCAAGAAGTAGCAGCTGCTCGTGCACAGGTGTCGTGGGGACTGTAACCAAGCCGTCCGCCCAGTGCAGTTCTGACGGTGTGCACCTCATGCTTCCTTGGGAGAGGCCGGACCTGTACCTCCAGGACTGCCCCTCCTCGCTCCTGGCACTCTGCACCTCTGAGGACATTTGGTGGCAAGAGAATCTGCTCTACCCAAGGATCATTGTTGTTATTAAGTCAGTGTCGTAGCCTTGGATATTGGTAACACCAGAGGTCCTGCTGTTCTTAAAGGTCAAAGTCGTGCTTTCTCATTTCTGAAAGTGATTCAGGAGCCCCAGGATCTTATAGTTGATTGGATACTGTGATGGCAAAGCCAGTTGTGACATGTTGACTGGATGGATTCTTTTGAGTTGTACTTGATATCTTTGGAAGTATTTATGATGCAGGGAGATAAAAGACCTACTAGATTCTGGACCAGAGCATGCATCCTGACTCTCCAGTATGTAGTCACTTTCAAGACTTCCCCAGCTGGAGAAACCAGAATCTTCTCAAAATGTATACCTGCTTTTTAAATCCTACACCTTTCATGACGGTCCCATCCTCACTACCATTCATTCCCCACCACCCAGCCCATCATCCACATCTCATGCCAGGTCGGAAGATCCCTCAGTAGTGAGTCCCTCCTGAAATTAGCTTGAAGAGTAAAAGGCCTGTGCTGATTGCCTTGTGTTACCTGCTGTAGATTTAAGTGAGAGAGTCCGGATGGCCTGACAGGGGAAGGTTGTGGTTTGTGGGAGTTCCCATTTGGATGAAGACTAGAATCTCTCATTAACCTCATGTGTGTGAGATGGAGACAATGTTTTGTGCCTCTTGTCCCCATCGTAGCATGTTTGAGATCCTTAACCCATGTGACAGACACACACATGTGTACCTGTGCACGTGTGTGAAAGAGAATTTCCTGACCTACATACAACTTTCCATGGAGTTCTTCCCCAGTTACATGTCCGTTAAATCCTGAAGAGCTTACCCATGGGTTAAATGAGTTAAATATGTTCTCATGTTTTGAGAAGTACATAAAGTTTCATAAACTTTATGAAAAGAATATCCCTGTGGTGATAATCTGATGATGTTAGGACATAGGTAAAGTTGTGTTCAAGTGTGTGGTCTTAAGTGTCTGCTAAGGCATCACGCCCTAATTTAACCACTGGTCCTTTGACCATCGTCTGACATTTGTGCATGTTTCCCATGTAGAACAAATTTTTGGTTTTTCTATTTGTGCCTTTTGACCATATAGTTTCATTTTTCGAAAAAAAAAAATAATAAGCACAGGACACACAAAGGATGACTGTGAGAAGGAAAATATTCTGGCTGGTGTGCTCCCTGAAGGGGTCAGGTGTAGAGGCTTTAATGAAGCTTACGATTGACATTTCTTGATCTCCCTAAATGTAGTCAAAGTGTAAGTGAGTGAGTGTATGTGTGTGTGTGCAGGCGCGCATGTGTGAGAGTGGCCAAAATTAGTGTCATGCTGTCAAATTTTTCTCCCCCGTCTTTAAGAGTTAATACTATCAGGCACTTTGAAGTGTTTGGGGAATTAAGATGTGTATGGAAAATACTGGGATACCTCCCCCAAGCCTGCTCAAGTCTGTAACAGGAAGCCAAGAGTTGGTTCTCTGGTCTGCTTTGGCCTCCTCCTTTTACTGTCTGTCATTTTATTCACCAGCACTTAATGTAAGTAGGTATTTTGGAATTGCAATATTTATTGGTTTTGTATTTGTTGTCCTTAGAAATGTTAATGATGTATTTTTATATTGATAATATAAATTTATGTACAGTGTGTGTGTGTATGTATTTTAGGATATTAGAGGATTGTACCTTGTATACAATGTCTTCATAATAAATATGACCCTTTTATAAGAGGGTTTTTCCTCAGAGGGCCACATTGTATTATTTAAAGCACATCTCTCATTAGACAGTACAACTGTAGTGATAAGTAGCACACTGTCTTCCCCCCTAACACCATAATGGGTGGTTCAGAGGTTTATAGTCATCTGCTTGGTCTCCCAGCTTTCAGTCTGGCCTACCAGCCATTCTGCTCCTTACTGTTCAGCTCCTTCTGGGAACATTCAGGAACCTCTGATACCTCGCTATGGCTATGGATAAGGTCTGGGTCTCTCCATCTGGCATTTTAAGACTCTCCATGAAATCCTGCTTGACGTTTCAGTTTCCCCAGATGAAGTTTCTTTTCCAGTTACTCTAAACAATTCCCAGTTCCTCACTTGAGGGCCTTTGCCCAGGCCATTGAGTTCCTACAAAGTCTTGCTTACTTCCTTTCTGCACACATCACACCTGTTCTTCCTGTGCACCCCTGTTGATTCTGCTGGAGATGGTCCTTTCCCAGCATCCCCACAGTCTTTAAATGTTTCCTGTGCTCTCACCACACACCACATTACGTTGAGGTGAGCTGGTCCAGACCTCAAACGTCCAAGCAAATCGTAAGCTCCTTGAGGTTGTGGCTGTCTCCTGTATATCCTTTTAGTTCTTCAGTGTTGTCATTTTTGACTGGGGTTTCAAAAGCTATCAGTATACAGATATGCAGTTAAACATGATAGACTGCAAACATATTTTTCTCTGCCCCCTCTAAAACCCTTTGTATGAATTCCTTTTCACTTGGTTCTAGACCTAGAGAAGAGAAAGTGCTCACTAGTGCTGCTCCTGGTACCCACTTAGAGTTGACCTGTTCTAGAGCCAGGTATGGTGGTGCGTGCTTATAATCCCAGCACCTGGCAGACTGAGGCAGGAGACATAGCAAGACCCTGTCTCCCAAGAAAAGGAAA
This sequence comes from Dasyprocta punctata, assembly GCA_004363535.1. Classification (NCBI taxonomy): domain Eukaryota; kingdom Metazoa; phylum Chordata; class Mammalia; order Rodentia; family Dasyproctidae; genus Dasyprocta; species Dasyprocta punctata. The sequence goes on from RJWM01033777.1 coordinate 10,506, forward strand.
AAAAATGCATATATGATTTGCTCTTGACAGGAGCATGCCCTTCTGGAGAAAGCATTCCATTTTAAAGAAAATGCATTGCTAGTTGGAGCACTAAAAGATCCTAAGATACTATTTTTTATTAAGTTTATTGATACTTTTTAGATGTGCATAATGATCACGTTCATCATAGGGAATTTGCACGTGCACATGATACATATTATTTTTTTTTCTTACCATAAAAGCTACTTGTCATGATTTATTTGTCATTGTTTGATTTATTTTTTGAGACAGGGTCTTCCTATGTAGCCCAGGCTGGCCTCAAGCTCATGGTGATTCTCCTGCCTCAGCCTCCCAAATGTTGGGATTACAGGCATGTACCACTATCCACAGGATAGTTTTTGTATTATTTTGTTTTGTGACACTGGGGATTGAACCCAGAGCCTTTGCACTAAACTACATCCCTTCTCTCTCTCCCTCTCCCTGTCCTCTCTCCTTCTCTGTCTCTGTGACTGCCTGTCTCTGTCTCTTGTCTCTATCTCTATCTCTGTCTCTATCTCTCTTTTTCTTTATTTACAGACACTGTTTTGCTAACCACCTAAGTTACCCAGGCTAGGTTCCAACATGCACTCCTCCTGCCTCGGCCTCTCAGAGTGCTGGGGTTGTAGGAATGTGCCGCCATGCGCAGTCTGTCATTTTTTCACTTGCTGACTGCTCCTTGGTGTTGGTTCTCTGGCTTCTGTTTATTGTAGCTCTTCTAGATTCATTCAAGTCAGGGCAGTGAAAATGGAACTGGTGAAAGACTTCCGCTGTCCCTGTGGCTTGCAAAGTCTGTTTGGACCTCCATGGGAGCCTTGTAACAGAGCCAAGGAATTCCATTTCTGGTGGGCTGCTTCCAGCTCCTCTGTTTCCTCCCAGATTAAAGGCATCCCGGGAAGGTTGAACAGAACACAGCAAGAGGAAGTGGGGAGATGGGCCAAGGTGGATGGAACTGGGGTCAGATAACACAGATTCTGACCAACTCTCAGCTCTGCCCAACTCCATTTCCAAGCGTTTGCTTATGTGCCTTTTCTTCATCTTTTGAGAGCTGTAAGACTACCTGATCTTTGTACAGACTTCATCTCACCACAAGTGGCAAGTGGAGGTCTCTCCAGGCTCGGGTTGAAAGTTCTGACTTGTAAGTGGCTTTTCCTGTCCCTTTAGACCACTTGGCCCTCCAGGATTGTCTGTGACTATCCCTGAAGAGACCACGAGGTCGCCCACCCTTTGTTCAGTGCTTCTGCTGCTGCACCAGGAGGCAGCTGGGAGCTTCAGGTGGCACCAGATGCAACCCTGAGACTCCGGGTTGGCACGAGTGCTAGCAGAGCCTGTTAATTAGCACGGAGCACCCCGATGCTCCATTAGCCAGCCCAGGCATTCAGAACCTTCCCTCCTGGGGGCCTCTTCCCCCTAATGAGAGCCGGGAGAAGGGCCCTCACAAAACACTGCCTCAGAATAATATTCCGCTTTGTCCCCACCAGTAACCGGGGCTGACAGGATCACTCTGTCCATTTCTCTTCTAATTAGCACAATTCCAGCATGGCCTGAGCCAGCAAATGGAGAAAAGCGATCAAAAGTGATCGGACAACCGTACCGAATCACAAACACAAGGAGGTCCATTCCCTGTAATTAGGTGAGACAATTCCTCAGTCTTTTCTCGGCTGGAGTTTGCCGCTAAGACTCTTGCTGTTTGGGTCCCAGCAACACAAGTTACGTGTCTCCCTGGGACACTAATAAGCCCCAAATTGTCTTCCGCTTCACACAACTCTAACCCGAGGACAGATGGGGGGGTAACAGTGCAGCGAGGGGACAGGGCATGGGGTCTCTAAACAAGCAGCCGCTGTGAGGCTCAGAGAGGCAGGCGCGGGGGCAGTTGGCTTGAGAGGAGAAGAGCTCTGGGCGCAGCCTGGGCCCTGTGCTGAGCTGCAGTCTGAAGCCCTGTCTTCTTTGCCCTTTGCCATACCCCCTCATTTGCCTCTTTCGGTCTTTTCACCCCCTCTCCCAGCCATCCAGCCTGGAAGCATCACAGACAGCTGTGACCGTGGCACCATTCCTGGAACAACGCTGAAGTTCTGTGCTGCAGAAGTCACCCTGTCAATCACGGTCCACACGACTTTCCCACCTACCCTAACCTTCACTGACAGCCCCCATCACCTCCATGTCTCCAGCCCTCATCTGCTGTCCCCAGCCTCTCTCCTGGGTGAACCCTGCTTTTAAAACAGAAGTGGCCCATCAACTGCCCGGTCAAGAAGCCACGACTGGCCGCACTTCGTGAGGCTCAGAGGTTGCCACTTCATGAAGAGAAACAGCTCTCAGGATTGCTGCCTGTTATATGAATTTATTGGGGGTGATACAGTGATAACTTGGTCATAGCCAGGGACAAGATGTAGGGAAGAGGGGCATGGAAATCTCAATGCAGCCCCAGCTCTGAGCAAAGTTGTCTCACAAGTATTTCCAATCTTTATCTTGTGCTGTGCTTTCCATCTTGACCTATACCTGATGCCTTTGAAAGTGACGTGCAATACTAGAAAACCCTCAATTATGTAGATGCCAAAGAGCTCCAAAATTCAAGAAATCAGTGTTGCTTTGTTTTTCCATCTTCCCTGAGACATGGCGAGAGAACAGTGAGATTTAACTTCTTAGATAACTTGGGTAATGTCAAAAAATTTGTCCATAGTTGCTCAATCTCCTATAGTTTCTTTGGTTATAGACAGAACTTAGAAGTCAACCTGGCACATAAAAGGTGCTTAATAAGAATCCGTTGAAAGAATGACCTGTGTCTTGCTATTCAGTATTCATAGTCAGTTATTGACCAAAAGAAAGTCAGAGCTTGGATTCTGAGAGAGGCAGGGATGAACTTGTGCAAGTCACTTCTCTCTCAGCCTCTGTTTCCGCGGGACCAGCCCAGTGTAGTGATAAGCACACTCTAAAGTTAGGCTGCCAGGGTCTGAATCCTGCTCCTGCCATCTACTAGCTTGGTAACATTGGGAAAATTTTTAACCTCTCTATTCCTTGCTTGGTTTACCCACTTATGAATTAGGTACCCTAATAGCCCCTAACTTGTAGGGTAGTTGTATTAATTAAACCGGTACTTGCAAAGTGCAAGAACAGTGCATAGCATATCTTCCCATTATATAACTGCATCCGTTGCCAGTAAGCAAGGCAGGGAAAGATGCCTTCTGTGACATTAGGTTTCTGAGTCTGTTGTGCTTGCCATGCTCCTCGAATTGTTGTGCTTCCCTGGCCTTTGTGGTCTAATAGTCTGAGCATCCACACCGTTCCAGTCACTGCACGAGAACACACTTCCCTGCTGGGTTCTGTCACCCACCCTGTCCCTCCAGCTTTCCTTCGAATGCTTTGCTGTGGAGTTGTTCAAGTTCTAGCTCCCTTTCCGGGGCTGAGCAGGGTCCTCTCGGGCCTGGACTCCCCTGCCAGCTTCCTCAGGCTTCGTCCTGTCCGGCAACCCGTGGAGAGCAGCCTGGCCTGACGGCAGCCCGAGACCTCGAGGCTGAAGGTCACATGCCGGCACTTCCTGGATACGGCCGAGCCCCAGGAGCCAAAGGAGCCGCTGAGAAGGGTCAAGTTAGAAAAGTCAGTGACTTGAGGCCGAGAAATAAGAAGCGCCGGCTGCAGCTGCGGCAGAGCCTTGGGCAGGGTCATGAGGGCTGCTTGGGCCCAGAACCGGAAGTGGCCTCTGCAGAAATAGGGGTGGGGGGGCAGCTCCTGACAGCTGCTTCACCTTAGCCTCCTGCTCCCCACCCTCTCGCTCTGCTGCCACTACATTCACATAGTGAACTGTGACACAACCGCTCAGTATGTGTGCAGAAAAGGAAAAATATTATGGACGAAATGATTTGTCATAAGAATAAGTGAAAACAGCAAGCAAGATATCCAGTGTGTGTGTGTGCGCTGGAGAGTGGGGCTAGGGGTGGGGGGGGTGGATTGAAGGAGACCATATGGTATTTATACATGTGGGTTTGATTTATTTCATTTATGAGTATGGTCTCAAGTCATGTGCATTTACTTATCAAAGTGTCGATGCAATCTTTCTTTATAGCTGAGTAGTACTCCATTGCATAAAAATACCACATCTTTTTTGTTGTCTCCCTAGTGTAAGAAACTGAAAAAGTATATATGATCTAAAATCTACAATAAAAACTGTGTAAGGGTAAGAAACTGTTCAAAGAGGAAAAGTAATTGTGATAGGGGAAAGGAGGAAAGAAAGAAAGGAAAAGGAAAAAGACATAAATTTGTGTATATATATATATATATATACACACACACATAAGATAGCTAAATGTATTAGTTATTGGAAAAGAAGTTAACACTCATATGATTAGATCAATTTTACATGTCTATATCTGTTAATCTAAACAACCCTTTTGAAGGTAACGATATGCAATATTACAACCATTGTCAAATTCCTATATTGTTTTGTAAACCTATACTGCTATTGTATTGGATTTGTTGTTGTTTGTTTGTCTCTTTTGCTTTTTGTTTTTCTTTTCTGTGTCTTTTTTCTCTTAAATAAAAAAATAAATAAATAAAGATTAAAAAAAAATGAAGGAGACCAAGATTGTAATAAAGTTTGCTGCCCTCTTGAAAGGCTATGAATAATTTTCATTTTCCTCTACATTTTCCAAACTCCCTACAAAAGCCTGTATTGCTTTTGTAATGCAGGGAGAAGAAAGCCTGTGGAGCTGAGTATACAGGTAAGTATATAGGATTTAAAATGCCCCATCCATCATCTCAGCCTATTAATGTGCATAAGCATGCACACATGTAATTCATCAATGACCTTTGTAATAGGATGATGACATTTGTTCTTGTGTATGAAAACATCAATCTGAATTACCAAAGCTGAATCAAGAAGATAAAAAAAATTCTAAATAAACCAATATCAGTCAATGAAATTGAAGATGTGATTTAAAACCTACCAACAAAGAAAAACCCAGGACCTGACGGATTTACTGCTGAATTTTACAAGAAATTTAGAGAAGACCTAATGCCACTGCTTCTCAAACCCTTTAATGAAATTAGAAGGGAAGCAGTACTCCCAGATTCCTTCCTGGAAGCAAGCAGTACCCTGATACTGAAAACCAAGTATTTACTGAGCAACTGATAGGCTACCTTGTCCCTCAGTCCATCCCTACACTGAGAAAAGGACCACGCACCAAATTTTTGCTGTAGTATCATAAGGAAGAATTTCTCCAGTCCTTTAACATGCAAAACATTACTTGCAGTGTGTTGGAATTTCCCTATCTTCCTGCTTAGCACCCTCCCTCTTCCCAACAGGTAGAGAAGGAGGGGAAGATGAGTTGAGGGGTAGCGGTAGGGATGGTCGGGGAGGCTGGAATTACGTCATCATCGGAGAGAGCCTGTTGGAGGCTCTGCCCATCAGGAAAGGGAGCAAAGTGCATTTTGTCCCAGCTGATCTGAAGGACACAGGGGTGTGTAGGAGGCGGTTCTCACCTTCACTGGGAGACAGGTGTATTTGTAAAGTCAGTTTCTCTGCAAAATAAGACATATAGTCATGGAATTGATGGAGAAGACAGAAGAGCACCAGGCCAGATGATGTAACAGAATGGAGAAGCGGCCACTCCAGCCCTGCACACCTGGGAACATTCAAGCCCAGGCATCTGCCTAAGCTTTGCAGGACCCTAAGGAGCTTTGCCCCTCGTTTTCCGCAGTAGAAAGAGATGTCATGAGTGAGAAGTCCATGCCTGTTCCGCCTGCTCCCCCTGCTTCCTCCTCTGCCAGTCTGTGTATTTGTTCAACCTGTTTTCCAAAGAGGCTTCACTTTCGGCCCAGCATAGGACAGCAAAGCGAAGCCGGGAAGATGGCAGCCATTTGCAGCCCCAAGTCCAACGTCACTGGTGTGGCGACTGCACAGGTTTCAGCGGATGAACTGGGGTGGTCAGATCTGATCAGCCTTCTAAAGAAGAGAGGAGCATGACAGCTGAAGCAGTTGTAACAACAGGAGGATTGCAGGGCAGGCGACACTTCCCAACATAGCCAAAGATTGATGCAAATTGGTTTGATTCTGACCCTGTCACACCAGGAAGGATAATGATTCCAGCAGCGCCCGGCAAGGGAGGGGCACGCGGAGGGGGCTGTGAGGATTGGTGTCTCCCTTCACGTCTTCATTAATGATCTGAAAGACAGGGGTAAACAGTATGCTAATGAAACCTGCAGATGATTGGTGTTGCAAACCTCAAAGAGGACAGAGAAATAGCACAGCCAGACCCTGAAAGCTTAGAAATATGGGCAGGAGATTGTCAGATGAGATTCATCCTAGGAAAATGAAAGTCAACACGACAGGGAGCAATGATGGAGATCCCTCTGGCTGGGGCTGGCAAACCTGGGAAGCAGAGACAGGCAGCAGGGTCAGGCTGAGGAAGAAGCTGCAGTTTGGGTGTGCTGGGGGAGACAGGAGCTGGCCTCGAGAACCCGACAAGTACCCTTGTGGATTTGTGGCCTGGGCTGACCATGGGGCCAACAGTGTGCAGCCAGGGGCCATGCAGATTACACTGGCCCTTGGCCTGTGTCCCTTCAGGACAGTGTAAGGCCAGGTCTCTGACATCATGGCCATAAAATATACATATTTGCATTTAAGCTGTTAAGGGAAGGAAAAAAAACCACTTTGACTTGTTTTACTAAAATGAAAAGGCAAAAGACATTTTTAAAATTTTTATGCTTAACTGTTGAAGATAGGATATTCAAGAGGAGCAGAGGCAGCTGGGTGTGGTGGCGCACGCCTTTAATCCCAGCACTCGGGAGGCTGAGGTAGGAGGAGCGTTGTGAGTTCGAGGCTTGCTTAGGCTACAACGCAAGCGCAAGGCCTGAGATACATAGTGCGACCCTGCCTCAAAAAACTAGGGTTGGGAGTTTGGTTCAGTGGTGTAAGCACCTGTCTGGCAGGCATGAGGCTGTGAGTTTGATCCCCGGTGCTTCAAAAAAAAAAAAAAAAAAAAAAAAGAGCAGAGGCAAGAACATTTCTTGGAGGTGTAACTTGTTTACATCGAGTGCACAAATGTTAAGTGAACAGCTTAGTCATAATTTTTCCTTCAGTAAATCATTTCACATCACCTAGACTTAGTTTCCTCATCTGAATGAGAACATGAACAGTACCTATCTCAGAGCCGGGGGGGGGGGTGTATCGTTGTTGTTTCAGAACTAAGGATTGAACCTAGGGTCTCTGCAATGAACTCTGCCTCCAGCCCTTTTTATTTTTTATTTTGAGACAAGGTCTCACTAAGTCGCTAATATACACAGACTGGACTTAAACTTGTGATCTTCCTGCCTCAACCTCCCTCCCAGAATGCTAGGATTACAGATGTGCACCACCACCTGTGTTTAGCGGATTAAATGAGCTGGAAGAATGAAATCCCTAGGACAGTGATGGCAGAACTTTTAGGGACCTAGTGCCCAAACTGCAACCCCAAACCCACTTATCGCAAAGTGCCAGCACTGTAATGACACCTGAATGCTGAGGTTTTAGTTTAGAAAAAAACAACTCATATATTAACATCTTTTGTCTTAAAAGAAATACAACACGTGTGCAATAGATTCACCACCACTGCCCTAGGACATAGTGAGCACTCAGATATAGGGATTAGCATTACTATTTTGTATCCTTTAATTTTGTTTCCTTAGCTTTCCTCCCAGCTCCACAAGTAAATTATTACCTTCTCAAACATCTTTTCAGAGCTGAGTAAATCCTGCTTGATGAATTGTGGTGCTAGAATCCTCTTTTAATGTGAATAATTTTGTTCTTACCCAACTCAAGTCTTCTTTCAGTGAAATCACTTTCTTCAAAGTGAAACAAAAACACGTATACAAAATCCTCATATCACAGAGTTCTTTTGGAGACAAAACATTCTGCTGAGTTTGTGCTAAACACATAAGTACTGTGGGATGAAATCTTAGGCTAAAGGAAACCCCAGCCTCATGAGTCAGAGTTCAACTTTGAGTCCAAACTGGGTTTGAATTAGGGTGACTCACTCTCCAGTTTGCTGGGAAATCAGAGACTTCCTGGGCTTAGAGACTGCCCTGCTAATGGGACAGTCATTTGACTTTGAGCCAAGTTCTGCAACTTTAAATAGATTTTGGGTATAGCCTTATTGAACTTGTTTTCCTCTTCTGTGGAAGGGGAAAATAACCCATTCTCTGGGTTGTTGAAAGGATCAAATGAGATACTGTACTATTTAATAGTACTTAGCAGTGTGTTTGATATATAATAAATGATCACCAAATTTTGACATCAACTTAAGATTTCATGTATGTGAAGTTCAAAAACAGACACAAATGAAGTTTATGATGCTGGAAGTCAGGCTAGTGGTTCCTCTTGTTGGGGGGCTTATGGAAAAGAACTCAGGGGAACCCTTCTGCAGGCCTGGATATGCTCTAGTTGGAAAATACTGAGCTTCTGGAAAAAAATACTTTTATAACCAAACATCATATTTGGGTAACCAGAAACATTTTTCTTAACCTTGTTGATTATTTAAATAAAGCAGTAAATGTATTTCCATGGTGTTAAATAAAAATCCAGGGGCTGGGGATGTAGGTCGTAAGTTTGATGCCTGGTACAAAAAAAAAAAAAAAAAAAAAAAAAAAATCCATGAGGACTTTCGATTGTTCCTGTTCTCACACATGCTCCATCTGACAAAACAAAGGCTTCTGTTTCCTGTGCTGTTCCCAGTCTCTGTTCACACATCACACTTTTGCTGTCATCGTCATCATGGCCTTGATTTGAGGACCCTCTTGCTTGGCTCTGCCTCTTCCTTTTCTGACAGGAGCTGCTCATCCCTCTCTGACCAATGGGGCACATAACACTCCCGGAGAACTTCTAAAGCTGGCAGCCCGCTCCCTCAAAGCCTTACTGCTGTGAAGGTGGAGTCTCTGAGTCTTGGACCTTCAAGAGTACGTAACATTTGCTAATTCCACATCAGTGTGTATACTCAGTAGAAATGAGTGCTGACATTCACCAAAAAACACTTGCTAGTGCTTTAAAACTGTTTTTTCAGGGAGGTGGAGTTGTTAGTTTTGTTTTGTTTTGTTTTGTTTTGTTTTAAAAAGGGCTGGGCATGGTTGCTCACACCTGCAATCCCAGCTCAGGAAGCTGAGGCAGGAGGATTGCAATGAGTTTAAGACTGACCAGCCTGGGCTCCATAGTGAGTTCAAGGCCAGCCTGAACTATACAACGAGCCTGGCTCAAAAAAAAGTCCATCATAGGAGAATAGATAAATTGTATATTCATACAATGGAATGCCAGTTGGAAGTTTAATAAAGAACTACTATATTGCTTCACACAATAACACGCATGAACCTCACCAACATGAAAAAGGAGAAAATGACAGCAGATATAGTGGCGGCCATCCCGTGACTCCATGAAGATGAAATTCTACCTTAGATGGGACTAATCTGCGATGATTGAAGTCAGAATAGTGGTTGAGCCGGGAGTGGTGGCGCACGCCTTTAATCCCAGCACGTGGGAGGCTGAGGTAGGTGGAGTGTTGTGAGTTCCAGGCCGGCTTGGGCTACAACGTGAGTACAAGGCCGACCTGAGATACATAGTGCGACCCTGCCTCAAAAAACCAGGACCGGGAATTTGGCTCAGCACCTTAAGCGCCTGTCTGCCAGGTGTGAAGCTGTGAGTTCGATCCCTGGTGCCGCAAAAAAAAAAAAAAAAAAAAAAAAAAAATAGTGGTTGCCTCGGAGTATTGCCTGGAAAGAGTCTTCTGGAGCTTAGGAAATATCCCGTCTTGATGTGCATGGTC
>RJWM01033778.1:0-20256 GCA_004363535.1 Dasyprocta punctata
AGGGAACCACTGATGAAGGCCCAATCAGCCACTGTGACCAGCACTTCCAGGGCTTGGTGCAAGCAGCCTATTGCTGATGCAGTACATTCCACTCACACATTCATTCATTCAGCAGGCACTCAGAGGTTAAAGCATTTTAACTGCCTTCCCTTGGGGCTGGTCCTAACTAACAAGAGTTGATGATTCTACTTCTACTTGAGATGAGCAGGACTGACAGACAGACTAACTGGGAGGCCCTGGGTGTCTTCTTAAAATCAGACAGGCAGGCAGCCAGATAGACAGATAGAATGTGTCCTCCTTTTGGACCCTTTTGGGGTCCAATGTGAGCCACTTAAGTGAGGAACCAGGAATCCTCCTCCAGATCTCTGAGGAGACTCAAGAAATCTCAAGGGGCACCTTCCTATTGGGACCTGGAGGGCCATTGTCAGTGACCAAAGAGGTCAGCACAGTCACTCTTCCCAGCCAACTCACTAGATGCAACAGCAAGCAGAAACACCAAAAGGACACCCAGGATTTGGAAGCAGATTTATTTAATGTCAGATAAGCACTGACTAGGAGTCAGTTGTTTCTTAAAGTGTCAGGTCTCAAAGTTCCAGGGAGGGAGGTTTTTATGGGGTTGCAAAAAGGCGGGAGTACAGAGGTAAAGTACGCAGCAGTCTTCAACTGGTTCTTATAATATGTATCATAGTAACTAACTACTTATCACGGTGACCAGGTATTTCTAAGAGAAAGAAGCAACCAGAACCACAACCACAACTATCACCTGGGAAAATGAGGTATACTCACCAGTGGGAAGGTGAGCATTTTCTGCCACAATCTCACTAGCAAAGATTTAGTGTAATACTAAAAATATTCTTAGAAGCTAGTTGATGCAGTAATATTATTTATACTATCCAAATGGTATGTAAAATTTTAGCTACTATAAAAACAGTAAATATACAAAAATATGTTTTTCTTTAAAATATGTCATCAAAATAAATAATCTCATTTATATGTCCCCTTATATTTTTATTTAAGAATTGAGTTTGATAGTTGATCTTTCTCAGGTCTAAAATATTATAAAATCATACTTAAAATTGTTTTCCACCTACATCACTGTCTTATTTACTTTGCTCATTACTGAGACAAAATACCCAACACACAAAGTTATAGAAAGAAAGGTTTATGGTAGCTCATAGCTTGTGAAGATTTCAGTTTATAAATAGTTGGCTTCAAGGCAGAGTGGTATCACAGAGGAGCATCACAGATCAGGTAGGAGGTAGCAGCAGACAAGCAGCAGCAGCAGCAGTAGCAGCAAGAGACCACAGTAGCTCCCTTTTCTGTCTCTTATATTCCATGCAGGGTACCTGACACTAGGGCAGGTAGCACTCACACCCAGTGTGAGTCACCCTTAATCCCAGCATTGCACCATTAATCCCAGGTTTATAACCTTAAATCTCAAACTCACACATCCTAGATCCAGCCACTTGTGGAAAGCTCCACCTATGACCACATGAAGTTTGGATGGGTCTTCCAGATACAAGCCACAACATTCATCTTTTCCAATTCCTAGCCTTAATCAACTTTGTATTTTCTGTGCTTAAATTATTGAAGAGAATCTTAGAGTAGAAGAAGAATTGTAATAAAATTTAGTGTTAATGCCTGCTATGCTGGGCCCAGGACTCACTGTTCTATATTCTCTCTCTTTTTTTTTCTTATTTTCTTATTTTAAAACAAAAAAAGAATAAAAACAATGATACAGAATTTTAAAACAAAATAATAGGAGATTAACACTGGTTAATATATTCCATATTGTTATCTTCAAAGAAGTTGTTCAGATTACAGGATCTAAGCATTAAAAAATTATCAATCAAACAATGAAATCACAAACTATTCTTTTTGATGAACTATCAGAGATTAATAGTATAGATATTACTCTTTTGGATATTATTTACTCTTTCAGTTTTTTATACTAGGAAGACACTACAATATTTACACATGAGAGTCTGATTTATTTCACTTAGTTCTACAGAGGTCAGTTCATAAATATTTCCTTATTTTGCCTACAATAAAACTTGGTTTTTATAGGACTTTGCAAATTTGAAGTTCAGATTTAACCTCATTTGGTTTTAAAACTTAAAGTTTCAAAATCAAAAATGTTTAGAGCATATTATACTGTTTTATCTTAAGAATTCACTAGAGCTTTATTGAGCTGGGCTAGTATAAAACCACATGGAAGTAAAATGAACCTTCACCTGTAGGGGTTGATATCAGATTGCTTGTTGATATCCCAACTACAAGTCAACTGTAGATGCAAAAATGGATGGACTATGCTCCAGCTTGTGCTGCACTGACTGAGGCTATTATACACTGAGTTTTTGCAAAATAAGCAAATTGTTTTCTTCATCTTGGTCTTTCTGTACCCAGTAAGTGATTAGCATATAATAGATATGCAGGAAGTGTATTTTGAAGGAATTAGTCAATGTATGAATGGATGGATGGGGCTCTCTGTGTTTTCCACCTGTTATTTCATATTAGAACTAAATAGAAACTATGTTCTTGTGATACTCAAAGAGATTTCTGGATAAAAGCTATATGTGGAAACTTTAATTTTACAAAGACAGTGATTGAATGTTTTACACAATACACCTCTGAGTGTGATCAATTTAAGATCAGTATTTAATCTCTTCAGGTTGATGAAGAATTAATGTGAACCAACAGAACTCTCTTGCCTCCTTTTACTACCTACATGCTCAGCATTTCTATTCATTAGTTGTATTTCATAACCTGAAAAATACTTTTCTCCTGAGTTCAGATCCATTCATCTGAGGTAAATGGATAAGTAGAGGGAAATAGTGATGATAATGAAGGGAATGCAGGGTGTGACAACATGATAACAGCAGTTAGTAAGAAAAGAATCTTAAATTAGAGAAGTAGACTTTATCCTGACAATGTCATCTCGGGCTGGGAAGTGGGCATGGGGACAAGTTGCTGTCAGCTGTATAATTCATCTTGGGTACTTAAATTACCATAGATTTTGATATGGAGACTCTTTATTTCACCAAACAATATGATCCTACCATGATAAAAATTTTTATAGCATATAAATTCTAGAATAGGTTTCATAATTCCTTTTTTCATGAGATGTTTATTTCTTTTCTGACAAACTGGCAATGTTAAATGAGACCAATTTTGAAATCCTACAAGTAAGATAAAAGGGTAATATTTTCTGAAACACAACAATACAGAAAATAGGTTATTATAGGAAAATCCTAGACTTTTAAATAATTGATATTTTAAACCAAAAACTACATAATGACTCTGCTATTTGTAGCTATTGGTCCATACAAATGATGGATCTGCCTTCAAACCTTTGGGTCACAGACAATGAAGGAAAATTTTTTTTTGTGTATTAGATTTCTTTTCCCTGCCTAAGAGATGGGAGCCTCAGTAACTCTATTGCTTGACTAGTTTCCTTCTTGATGTGATGAGACAACATTGAGCAGGAAAGACTCTAGCAGGCATATAATTCAGAGTTTTGCATCTAAGCAGTATTTCCAAATCTTTTCAGACAGGTTCAAATGCATAACTTGGATGATCAGGGTACATTTTTCTTTTATTTTGCTCCTGAGGAGTGTTGAAGCCAAATAGAATGGTTAAACTCTCTCATACCTGTGCTTCAGTTGTAGATTATGGTTCTGCAGAGTTTGCATCAAACTGTGGACATCAGGCAGAACCATTGCCTATGAGTTGGAGCAGACACTAGGTGATTAAGTTCTACACAGCAGTTGGAGTGATGAAAATGAACAGTAATAGGAAGGGCTGTAGAGATTAGTATGTAGAGGCTAGGTGCTGACCATGTGGCCTAGACTGATACACAGAACTTTGTTAATATGGTTTTCCAAATTGCTGCTATAGAACATGTGTCTCATTTGAACCAAACTGCTACATGGATAAATACAGAGAGCTGTAGTGAGTCTGAAGGGTCGTGTATGTAGACCAGGCACTGCACAAATGGCAATGTAGAAGGATGACAACCAGCCATGAACCCACAGACCAGCTTAAATTTATTTTATTTTAAAAAGCAAAACAGGAAAAAAAAAAGATAGGAGTGATATAGACTTTAAAAAAAATAGTAAGAAATTAGCACTGGTTAATATATTGTATATTGTTATCTTAGAAGTAGTTGTTCAGGTTAAAAGATCTAGGCATAAAAAATGATCAAACAATCAATGACAGCACAAACTGTTCTTTTTGATGAACTAACAGAGACTAGTAGTATAATTATCTGTCTTGCATACATATACATATGTACAGTTATATATGTATACCTACATACATATAATCTTTTCCTATCTTCCTTTTCTCCTTTCCTCTATCCCAATCATTCTTTGCTTTTGAGCACTTTCTTTCCCTTTCATTATTACAACATCTATTGTACATTCTTTATCTTATTTTAATTACATTTAATTTTTACCTGGTACACAAAAAAATGTACATATTATCAGGGTACTATGCAATGTTTTATATATATATATATATATTTATATAATCAGTTCAAACTTATCTCTCTCCTCATTTATTACTTCTTTATAATGAAAACATTAAAAATTCTTCTAGCTTTTTGAGATACACAGCACACAATAATTATAGTTGCTCTACTAAGCAGTTTAGTATACTAGAATTTCTAACTTCTATTTAGCTTAGTATGCACTCTACAGTCATTCTGTATAACATCAGTATTTTTGTTATACATATGAGAGAGAAGTCAGTATTTTTGTCTTCCTTTTAAATCAGTTTAATCATATTCTCAAACTTCCTCTGGAAAGGAGTAGGGAGACTTGTGATACAAGTGGTCCATTTTTTTTCTTCTTTGGTATGGGAGAAGACTGATGGATGTGAGTCCTTTGCATTTCTCATCATCTACTATTCCATATCAATGTACATGGAAGAAATTTTCTCCTTGACTTTGCATTTGTATGGAGTTACTAAGGTCTTTTTAAAAAAGATTTGGTTCTTTTACTGGCCAGTTTCTTCCACTTTTTAAGACTTAACACTTCCGTTTTAATTCAGTTTTTCTATGTGTTCAACTGTCTTCTACACCTAACCCCAGATACAATTTTTCTACTGATTTGCTTTACGTCTATTTCTTCTTTGACCTTTCTGACATTCTTATGCAGCCAAAGCCTAGAGAGTTCCCAGTGGGATCTCTCATCACTCCAACATTAGTATTTTACTAAATTGAATGAAGAATTCTCACCAGCATTAATCATATACATTTTCCTTACAGTTTTTAAAATTTGCCTTAATGCATTGCTTGTCCTTTGCCCCACATTTGATTTTCAGCTCTTCATAGACCTTGATCCTATTAAGATGCAGTTAGTGCAGTCATTTATTGAGGCACATCTTGTTCATCTTCCTGATCGACATTGTGATGGCCGTATGAGGACTTTCCCTGAAGAGGATAAAATGTCAACAAGAATAAAAACAGGGAAAGGGTATTAAGAGGAGGAAGAAGGAAGGTGGAAGGGAAGGGGAAGGGGATTAAAACATAAATGAACTGTATTATGTAAATATACTCACTCCCCAAGATGATTATAATAGCTGCATTACTGAAACCATGTCTTAATAATCCCTCAGAATAGATCCTACATTACCATTCTCCTTAATCTAACATGAAGAAAATAATTATTCAAATTACAAGAGGTATATAAGATTGCTTACTTGTCTATAGATTTGTTCAAAATGTTTCCTTTCTAAAATTCTCTAGAAGATATACTGAAAGGATATAATTAGAATTAACTTTCCCCCAGTCATATCAAATTCATCATATTCAACATGAATTTAGCCTCACCATCTCTTGGAATTTGACAAAGGTATATAAGCCAGGTGGTGATGAGTGAATTTGTCATATTGGATGTGAGTATACAGCTCAGCCCTGAATTCATAAGGTTTTCACTGTGCTTACTCATTAATGACATGAATCTCATCATATATGGAGACCATGAAACAGACTGCTGCTACTGGTAATATGGATTTCCCCATTCCTTACACCATATTAATGCATATCTCCATGTTGATGTGCAATGGCAAGCACAAACACCAAAACGACATCCAAGTTTTAGAGGTAGTGTACAGGTTTATTTTACACTGGTGGTCCTGGATGGGATCTGTCTCTTAAGGAAGCCAGGCACCCAGTGCCTGTGGGATAGGACTTTTATATGTGGTATAAGCAGGAGGCACAAAGGTGAGACAGGGCAGTCTGGCAGTTTTCTGATTATCTAGCAGGGTGAGATCATTGGTTACAAGGCTAGATTAATGATCATGAGACTTGGTACAATCAGACATCCTGCATGTTCGGTTATGCCTTCTTGGTTACAGGGTCAAGAAAGTAATTACAGAGTCATGAAGCAGTTACAGAGCTAGGCAATTTCGAAAAGAACAATGTTTTAAAAAGAACAATTTCTTTCCTATGGTTTTTCCCTTTCAGGCTGAGGAAATTTTCTCAGTATGTTGATGTGTGAATGTTAAGTATATCTCCATATGACTATCTTCTTCATCAACATTCTTTGACCAGGACTATTTAAGGATCAGATTTATAATAAATGACATTAATGAACCCAATGCCCCATGTTAAATGTCTAGTGCAAATTCTCAAGATATATACTTCAAGTATACCTAGAGACTGGTTTCTAAGTTTGGTCAAAATATTTCATGAATATATGCCAATATGTCAAGAGGAACTGTGATGGAGCTCACAGTATCAGCATTAAGAAATATCTTAAGGAACCCCGAATTCAATTACTCATCAAAACTAATGCAAAACCATGTGTATGCAGATGAAGTCAAAGAACATCTGGTGAATAGAAACTCTTTCTCCAAATCCAACCTATAACATAGTTGCCAGCAATAACTTCAAGTTGCTTCTCAGGATAATATCTATCTCTTTTTAAAGTATAGTAACTGGGCTGTAGAAGAATCAAAATAATGAGACAAGGCTCATCTTCTTCCACACTGCAAGTATTCAATCCTTTGTATATATGAGGAAAGTTATCATTGTTCCTTTGAATTTTGTTTTCACTTCAAACATGTTTGTTCCATTACAATGTCCTTCAAAGTCATTGGTTTTATTATTTAAAATGATCAATGAATCCCTCTTGAAGTCTTTGACAAGAAGGAAGCACACTGTTCCAAGAAGAGGTTGGAATAGCACAGGTTATTTCTATGTGGGAAATAGAATTTGATAGTTTTCTTAATGAATACTAAGATGATATCTCCTTTCATGTGGAAGGCATAACAGCTCTTGAATCATATTGACCTAATTTTCAACAAAAACTCAGTCTTTTTAAGTGCATCTTTCTGAGTCACAGAAAGTATCCAGTGTTATTTGGATAGCCTGTTACAGTTTATAAAGCCTGTTATATGTCTTAGGAAAGAATGTAGAAGAGTATCTACTCTTTGTAGAATGATGCTTGATTCATGCAGGAAGAAATAGATAGATAGATAGATAGAAAAATGATAGATAAATGATAGATAGATAGACTGATATTCCAGCTTTTTGATTATGTCAGGAACACATTATCTGTGTCTTTTTGTCTGGGTGAAATGCAGTATTGCTACATATACTTATCATCTGCATTACAGGTGACTTCACCTTTCCTACATTTAAAACGTGTGTGTGTGTGTGAGAGAGAGAGAGAGAGAGAGACAGAGACAGAGAGAGACAAAGAGAGAGAGAGAATGTGTGTGTTAATCTTCCCATCCTGATACTGATATTATAGGAATGGCAAGAAAGGGAATAATCATTCCATTTTCCATGTCTTTATAGCTATGAAGTTGCATTTCTCATCACCATTCATTATATTTACTACCTATGTCTTAGGTAGAGGTGTCTAAAGTCATTTAAGTCTTTTTCTACCCTTTCCCCCAAATGTTTCTCCTTAAATATCTAGGTCCTGGGGAGAAGTATGCAGGTAGGTGGCCTTGGTTATAAATATTATCTCTACCATTTACTAGCTCTGAGAATTTTACCAATGTTTAATTCAATTAAATTTTGTTTTAGACGTAATTATCTGCATCAAAGGAACATTGTAACATTGAATCAGATATCTTTCAAGTGCATAAGAAATACTAAGTATTCCATGAATGGTAATAATACTTAATTTTATTATTAATTTGTTATATTGTATTTTCTACACTGCATTCATCTTCATATGTGCAATTTATAATTGGCTTTGCGATACAGCGTGGGCTTCTAGTCATCTTACTCCCCTGTCCAATTTAAATTAATTATGACTATAACAACTATTCTCTGAACAAATATATACTTTCTGAATCTCAGAAAATAGCCTTCTTTGTCTCCTCAAGGGTCTATAATTCTGGTATCATAAGCTGCCCTAGAAATCTCATTCCAATTACATGATGTTACCTATACCATTCTCCTTCAAGAATCACCGATCTGTTCCAAAATTTTAAGAATACATTAGAAGAAAAAGACATTTAAAAAGCCTTTTATTTCAAAATATTTATTTTCCCACTCCTATCTGAAGTATTCTAGTATGCTTCTCAAAATTATTCTGCAGTCATTATTTATCTTCTGCTCCAGGAATAATTAGGAATCAGCAGCAGTTAGTGGATTTAAGTTCTAACCCCCAGGAGTATGTTATCCTGTGAACAGATCTATTTGATCAGTTTGTGTAGGAGCACACTGTTGCTCTCCTTCATTTATTATGAGGTTGGTACCTGTAAATACAATTACTGTCTGATACGTATCTACTTGATTTATGCAGTGAGGCTGAGTTTTATATATTTCATATCACACTAGATTTGCAAAATTTCATTCATTTCTTCTTTGTATACATCACCCAATCCTCAGAACAATTTACTGGATCATTTGAGAGGTAATTCACTTGAGTTAACCAATTTATTTCACAAATCTTCAATAATGGATGAATTTGATAATGATGAGTTTAAAATATTTCAAAGGATCTTTATTAGCACATTTATTGCAGCTGTTGAAATAAATTCTGTGTAAACATTACTGAAATGTATTAGTAAGCTAATTTAATTGCAGTAAAACAAATCTCATTCACTTATAATTGCTAAATTCCTATCGAAATTTAATGCTCAGTTAAGAATTTGGGAGGCAGGGCCTAAAGGGAGGTATTTAGGTCTTTAGGGCTCTGTTGTGGATCAGTGAATGCAATTATAAAAAGGACTTTTAGAAATGAGTTCTCTTTCTTTCCTCTCTACATTCTGACATGTGATAATCCAGCACAAACGTTCCTTACAAGATGTTGCCCTATTTAGTCTCCAGAACTGTGGGAAATAATTGTGTTCCGTGTTTTTCTGTTGTATCAACATAGAATGAACTAAGAGAAACATATACTGTATGTGTATTTTAGTGTACATATATAACATAAATAACATGTTTACTTTACATATATCATATCACCAAGATTTTAAAAATACAGTTTAGTCTAGATATTGAAGTTGGAAGTGTAGTTTTCTTCCTCAGTCGCAGCTAATGGTATTGCTGACGGTGTGTACTTATACCTGTCAGTGGATGTACTTTTCAGTATCAGAATAAGTAAAACAGCAACATAGAGGATTTCAAACTGAAGGGAGAGAACCCAGATTCCATAGATGGTCCAGAAGCATCTAATGATTTCCTGATGTTTGCATTTAGGCAATATGGAAAAGTTATTCAAATTTAATTATAACTTATTAAAACTTATAGTTATACCAACAAAAAACTGATGTGGAAGAGAAAGAATTTATAGCTAGTTGAGCAATTATTGATAGGTACTATTACAAGGGCATTCAAGTGTATTGATACTATAATAGACATTTGGAAGAAATTTAAACATCAATTAGTAGCCTATTGCTATATTGAGACAGGATATGCTTATCCTGCCTGTCACATAGTTAGACTGCTAAACTCAGTCAGCCTTAACTGTCTGTCCAGCTGCTTCTCACAGACAGCCCACTGGGTCAATCTGAATTACCTTCAGCCACCACATCTGTGTTTTCCCACTTAAAAATTTATCCTGTTTTTCCACCATGTTTCAAGAACTTTCTACCTAGGACAGACTGGCCTGGTCAAGGACATATTTAACTCTACCAGCTCCACTCAATACCTGCTCCCAGAATTTTCACGCCTTATGATAAACAATTCCTTTTAAGTAGACCTGCCTAAAACAAATTGACCTGACAACAGACAGCTTGATTCATATAACCAATTATGTAATAACCTGCTTTCAGCTTTTGTACTTCCAGCTTGCAAATCCTCTATAAACTAAACCCAAAGCTGACACAGAACTGGTGACTTGGATATGATTGTTATAGATGGAAAGGTGTTTGCAATGAAAGAGGACTCTTTTAGACTGTGTAGTTCCAATAGCTTGCAAATCTGAAATGTACATTGCCAAGATAAGAATTAAGCAAGGAGCACATTTAAAAGCATCAAACAGTGAGGTAGGGGCAACCTAAATGTATACTGATAGATGAGTGTGTAAAGAACATGTGGTATTTATGCAAAATGGAGTATTGCTTATCCTTACAAAAGAAGGAAATTCTGCCGTTTATGTCAACATGAATAAAACTAGAGGTAGTGAAATAACTAGATACAGAAAAAAAACAGTGCGTGATTTCACTCATCCAATATGTGCTTTCTGCACTAGTCAGATTCATAGAAACAAAGAATAAAAATGTGGTGATCAGAAATTGGGAGAGGGAGAATTGAAGAGCTATCAGTCAAAAGGTAGAAAGCTTTATTTACACATAATGAATAAATTATGGATATCTAATGTTGAGCATGGTAACTTTATTTAAAGATACTTTATGGTAGACGTGATATTCACTGAGTGTAAATCTTAAGTGATTTCACCACAAAATAAAGAATAATTAATAATTATTATCATTGTAGAATATGTGTATACATATATATGTTGTATACCTTAACTATATGTGACTTTTGTCAATTATATATAAATAAACTTCCACAAAGCAGATATAAGTCTAAAAAAATATAAAGTGAGGCAGAGAACCTATAATCTTTCCTTGCTCCAGATTTCGGGGAACACTAGTTCTTGTCCCTGACCCTCAGGCAATCCTAGGCCACCACTGGTTTGAACTGGCCTGTACTGAGAAAGGACCATCTTTCAGTGGGGCAGGGTATATGGCAGGAAAAAAAATCTATCAGTTTAGATATTACATAAGAAAGATAGGACATTGATTGTTTTTTTTAAGGAATTAAATTGGGGTCAGTCCAAGTAGGGTTCATGTTAATTACTGTTTAGGTTAATTAGCCCTGAAAATGAGTAGGATACTAAGGGAAATGTAAGTGAACTGAAGTAAAATAGAATGGCTGAAAGCTTTGTGTGTTGGTAAGTCTGCTTATACAACAAGTCAATTTTACTCCTAGGATAGGTGTGCTTCTACCCATCAGTCTGCAACCTAATTAGTGACAGAGCTGCTTCTGCTGTTTATTTCTCCACTTTGAACACTTGAAACTGAAAAATGATACCAAGTGAATGATTGGAGACCTTCATTCTTCCTTCTTGGACTGAAGACCTCCACAATTTGGATATGCTGCCAGTTATTACTACTTGCTAGCTTTTGAATTTGATATTTTGCACTCTAGTTAGTAAAAAAAATTACAAAATAATAACAAAAACCTTGGTCATTTGGAAATTATTGAGCCATGAGCTCCTTTCTAGAGTGATTCTATAAATATTTCTGGCATAATATCAGTTTTTTCTATATAATCATTGGCAAATATCTTGCTGGAGAAAATGAAATCAGGGACAATCAACTGACTTTCAAGATTAATTTGCTTTTATCATAAGTATATGTAATTTCAGTAGAATAATTGATTAATTGATTAAAATGCAATGTTTTATATGTCTATCGAGATATATAACAGCTGAAAACTCACCAGTACACTAATATTGTTTATATAGTTATGTCATCATCATAAAAGTAGTGAATAGAAAAAATCAAGTCAGTAGGAAAAAGTCTACATTATCAAGAAAGATTTTGATTTATCCTACCAAATTAATGTGAGTATAGATAACTTACAGAGAATTTTAAAATGTTTTAAGTTTAGTCAAGCTATATAATATACATAGTTTTATCAGTAGTTAAATATGAAACATTTGAAAATTATAAGCACCTATATTTTTCTTGAAAATAGAATTTCCAAAAGTCACATTTATACATTCCTCAGAAAGATACTTATATGAAATTGCTTTGGGTTTTTCAAAAATTTTTTACTCCGATAGCATTCATCTAAACCTCCTGAGCAAAATAAAATGAGACTTAAAAAAGAAAATACTAGCAAAGATACAAACTAAGTTATATTGCATTGAAGAAATAACCTCAAATCTTTGTGGTTCATAAGAAATTAAAGGTTTTCTTTTCATTTATGCAAATCTTTCAGGGATTTAGATGACCAATCAAGGCCATTAATTTTCTAAAAAGAGTTCTAGTTACACAAGAAAAATACCAAGAATTGTCAGATGGGGTTATATCAAATTAAAAATCTTCTGCACCACAAAGGAAACAACCAATAGAGTAAAGAGACAACTTACAGAATGAGAAAATTTGTTTGCCAGCTACATCTCAGATAGAGGACTAATATCTAGAATATATGAACAACTTAAAAAAATTGGACCCCTCAAAATAAAAGACCAAATCAAAAAATGTGTAACTGAAATAATTCTCATAAGAAGTACAAATGACCCATAAGTACATGAAAAAATATTCAATATCTTTGGCTATTATAGAAATGCAAGGTAAAACAACACTGAGAGTGCGTCATACTCCCATAATAATGGTTCTTACCAAAGGCTCAAAAACAACAGATGCTAGTAAGATTATGGAGAAAAAGAACCATTTACATTGTTGATGAGAATGTAAGCCAATGTATCAGTATGGAGATGCCTTAAGAAGCTAAAAAATAGAAATTCCATTTGACACAGCTGCACCTCTTCTGGGAATCTTCTTGAATGAGTTAAATCCATCATACCCCTATTACAGTGACGCATGCATACCTTATTTATCCCAGTATAAATCACAATAGCTAAGTTATGGAAATGACCTATATACTAATCAGATGAATAGATAAAGGAAATTAATTATATATACAAAATGGAGTGCTATTTGGCCATAATGAAGAATAAATTAGAATCATTTTAAAAAAATAGATGGATCACAATGATAAGTAAAATAAATTTGACACATAAGGGTAAATACTACATGGGTTCTCTTATATGAGAAACCCCAAATACAAATAAGTTAAAGAATAAAATAAAAGCAAGATGGTTGGAAACACGGAGGTAGATTGTATGGCAATTAGAAGGGACTTGGGGAAATGGGAAAGGGAAATCAAGGTGTAAGCAGGAATAGAATTTATATGCTGTATGTATGTGTAAAAATTCTCCAAGATTAATGTAATTATTAATCATTGTAAATATATAATAATAATAAAAACATTTAAAATTAGAAATACTTCCATATGGAACTTGAGAGTAGAGATAACATCAATTGCTAATTTTTAAGTGCTTCTTCCCAGCAGTGACACATCTCACATGTGCTCACAGTTCCGACTTCGTTACATGTCTCCCCACCTACTTGAGACCCCAGGAAGGTGGCCTTAATACACATTGCCATTTGATGAATAGTGACTGTTTTCCATGCTCCTTTTTCCTTTTGAATCTCAATGATGTTTTAATTTGCATCTCTCCAATGACCAGTGATGTTGAACATTTTTTCATATATTTAGTTGCGATTTGTATTTCTTCATCTGAGAAGTATGTATTCATCTCAGATGCCCATTTTTGGATTGGGTCTTTAAATTTAGGGGGGTCTGTTTTTTTCAATTATTTATGTTCTAGAAAGATCTTATAAAGGGAATTTTGAGGAAAAATTGACTGAATTTTTTTTCCACTCTGGGATTGTCTTCTCATTCTGTTGGTGATTTCATATGCAAAAGATTTTTAATAAGATGAGATCCCAGTTGTAATAAAATGAGATCCCAAAGTATTGGTCCCAATACTTTGATGTATTTCTCATGCAGTCTGGGTTTTGTTAATGAACTCTCTCCCTACACTTACGTCTTCAAGATTTCTACGTACTTTCTCTTCCATTAGATTAAGTGTTTCTGTTTTAATATTCAGTTCTCTGATCCATTTAAGTTAAGCACATGGTGAGAGATAAGGGTCTAGTTTCAGTCTTTGGCATGTAGAGAGGCAGTTTTTCCCATGCCATTTATTTAAGAGTCTATCTTTATTCCAGTGAACATGTTTGGTACCTAGGTATTTCATGTTGTTAAACCCTGTAGTGAAGGGTGTTGTTTCCCTAATATCTCTCTGTGGGTTTGTTGTTTGTTTATGGGAATGCTATTGATTTTTGACTGTTGATTTTGTATTTAGCTATGCTACTGAGTTTGGTTATTAAATCTTGAAGTCTTTTGGTGGAGTTTTTGGGGTCTTCCATGGAGAGTATCAGGTCATCTGCAAATAATGTTAATTTAAATTCTTCCTTTCCTATCTTTATTCCTTTTATTTCTCTCTCTTGTCTAGTTGCTATGGCTAATGCTTCCAGAACTATATTGAACAGGAGTGTTGATAGTGGAAATCCTTATCTTGTTCCTAATTTTAGTGTGAAAGCTTTTAGTTTTTGTCTATTTAATATGATGATGGCTGTTGGCTTGTCATGGATGGCTTTTGTCAGGCTGAGATCAAGACCACCCAGTATGATTTTCTGTAGAGTTTTTAACATGAATGAGTGCTGGACTTTGTCAAATGCTTTTTCTGCATCTATGAGATGATCATTTAATTTTTATGTTTGGCTCTGATATAGTATACTACATTTATTAATTTGCATATGTTGAACTAATCTTGCATTCGTGGGATGATCCCATGTGGTCATGGTGTATAATCTTCTTGATGATTTGCTGCATTCTGTTTGCGAGTATCTTACTGAGGATTTTTACAAATATGTTCATTAGGAAAATTGGTCTGCAGTTCTCTTTTTTGGGTGGGTCTTTCTCAGGTTTGGTATTAGGGTAATACTTGCCTTCAGGAATGAGTTAGGGTACATTGCTTCCTTTTCAATTTCATTGAAGAGTTTGAAGAGTATTTGGTAGCAAATCTCTAAATTTTTTATACAATTCAGCAGTGAATCCTTCAGGTCATGGGCTTTTCTTTGAGGGTAAATTTTTAATTACATTTTCAATTTCATTGACTGATGTTGAATTATTCAGAATTTTTATATCTTCTTGATTCAGCTTTGGTAATTTGTGCATATCTAGAAATCTGTCCATTTCTTCTGCATTTTCCATCGTGCGAAAGATTTTCAAAGTATGCGTTGATGATCTTCTGAATTTTCACAGGATCTGTAGTGATTTAATTCTTTTCATTTCTCAGTGCATGAATTTGAGTCTTTCCCTTTTTTTGTAAGCTTGGCAAAGGTTCTATCAATTTCATTTATTCTGTCAAAGAATGAACTCTGATTCATTGACTCTTCATATTGTTTTCTTATCTCTGTTGAGTTAATTTCTGCTCTGAGTTTTATAATTTTCCCCCTTCTATGGGCTTTGGGCTTGACTTTTGCTTCTTTTTCTAGAAACTTGGGATGCAACATTAAGTTGTTTATTTGTGTTTGTTCTGTTTTCCTGATATGAGATTTCACCATTATAACCCTTGTAGGACTGCTTGCATTGTGTCCCACAGGTTCCAGTATGTTGTATCTGAATTTTCATTTACTTGCAAATATTGTTTAATTTCTTCTTTGATTTCATATGTGAATAAGCCATTGGTTATTCAGGAAGTAATTTAATTTCTATGTGTTTATGGATTTTTTGTGATTTCTTTTTCAGTAATTTCTAATTTCATTGCACTATGGTCAGAAAATATGCATGGGATAATTTCAATTCCTTTGCATTTACTTAAGCATGTTTTGTGGGCTAGTTTATGGTCTATTTTAGACAACATCCTATGTGCAGCTGAAAAGAATGTGTATTCCAATGTTGTTGGATGGAATACTCTACAAATATTTACTAACTCCATTTGTTGACAGATTTGATTCAGTTCTGATATTTCTTTGTGATTTTTTGTCTGGTTATTCTATCTATTTGTGACAGCGGGGTATTAAGATCCCCCGTTACAATTGTGCTTTTACTCATTTGATTTTTCATGTCTATTAATATCTGTCTTATATAGTTGGATGCTCCTGTATTTGGTGCATATATATTTATGATTGCTATGTCCTTTTTCAAAGCTTTCCCCTAACAAGTATGTAGTGACCTTTTTTTTTTTATCTCTTTTGATCATTCTTGATTTGAAGTTCACATTGTCTGCAAACAGAATAGCCACTCGTGCTTTTTGGGGGTTTCTGTTGCATGGGGTATTATTTTTCATCCTTTGACTTTCAGTCTTTGAATGTCTTTTTGAGTTAAATGTGTTTCTTGTATATAGCATATTGTTGAATTTTGTTTCTTGATCCATTCTGCCAGTCTGTTTCTTTTGAATGATGAGAGTATGACATTTGCATGATGGTAATAACTGGTATGTATTGGCTTATCTTTGTCATGTTATTTTCCTGCTGTTGAGTCCTTACTTTTTCCATCTGTTTAATTGCTTACACTGTTTTTTTTTCTTTTGTTTTTCTTGGAATTGTGATCATTTTTATCTCTGTCTAGAATATCTTTCAGTACCCTTTGTAGTGTTGGTTTGTTGGACACGAATTTCTTGTTGTTCTTTGTCATGGAGGTATCTTATTTCTCCATTAATTTTGAAAGATAATTTTTCAGGGTGCATCAATTTGGGTTGGAAATGTTTTTCTTTAGGACTTTAAATACTTCACTCCATGCTCTTCTTGACTTGAGGGTTTGTGTTGAGAAGTCTGCTGTGATTCTGCTGGGTTCCTTTACAGGTGATCTGTTTTTTCTCTAACAGTTTTTAATATTCTGTTCTTGTGCTGCATTTCTGTGATCTTGAATATTATATGTCTTGGTGTAGCTTTATTTTGGTTATGACTAACTGGAGTTCTACATGTTTCAGTTAACCGTGTGTCAGATTCTTTTCCCATGCTTGGGAAATTTTCTGGTATTACTTCTGCAAATATTTTTTTAATGACATTTTTGTTAACTCCTGCTTTTTCATTGACACAGTTTATTGTCATATTATTTTTCTCTGTGTCATCTTGCAGCTTGTGGGGGTCTGAGCTATTAGGGTCTGTGCCTAGACCCCCAACCTCCCAGCCAAATGCACAGTGAAGGCTCAAATAACTGAGATAAGTGGTATGATCCTTAGGGCTCCAGGAGAACCAAAATTCACTGCAGAGTTCGTAGCTCTGGTGGCTGAGCCCAGACTGCCTCTGGGCAGCCCGTATTTATTCAGAACAAGAAAGGGGCTTAGTGAAAAATGCAGGAAACCTGAGCAGGAACTTGGGAGGGGTTCAAGGACCCCTCCAAACAACAGATGATGCAAATAAAGAAAGTCTCCAGGTGTCCTCACCTGTGGCCCATCCTGCCCCCCAAGGCATCTGCTCACTCTCAGTTCAGCCATGCCCGGGCCACGCCAGAGCCCTGCTGCACCTGTATTGAGCTTCAACAACTCCACCAGCAACTGTTGAATTGTTATTTCCTGATCTTTTGTTATTTTCAAGAGATGTTTCTTTTCATGATTGCTAACTGAGATCCTGTCTTCAAGGTCTGAAAGTCTGTCTTCAGTTTCATTCAAGCAGTTTTTCCAGCTTTCAATGGAATTTTTAATTTCCTGGATATCCATTTGAATCCATTTCATTCATTCTGTTTCTTTCATATATTGATCATTCATGGTTTCCATCCTCTTCCTATCATCGTCTTTCTTTAATTTATCTCTAGTCTATATTTTCTGGGCAATTCCTTTATAAATGTTGATATTTCTTTCTTTATCTGAGAGATTATTTCTAATCTGATTTCTTCTATAGCTTCATGGATTCATTTCTTTACTTCAGTTGCTATCATTTCAGAAATGTCAGATGTATATCTTTCATTTTCCTTTATCTTGCTGTCTACTGGACTTTCTCTGGAGGTCTCAGGTTGCATTTTGCTTCTGCATTTTGTCATTTCTATTCCAAAGTTTTTATTTTATTTTCTGTGTTGATCCTTGTAAGTCTTTATAGTAGGTAGCTTTATCACTATTATCAAGGCCCCTATGGGTAAGGTTTATTCTTTGGGAATTGGACTACATAATAATTTTAAAGCAATAACAATTTGAGAAGAGTTCTATTAAAATAGTTTCAGTCCTTGACTCAATCTTTTCTTTTTTCTGTCAATGTCTAACCAAATTTTCAAGTCAAGCACAAATAGTTATATTTTCTCCTTAAAATTTCTATTGCTTTTATATATTATTTTGTATATTTGCCAGTGTAGAAACTTTTATATATTAAAGAGGATGCAGTCTGATCAATCTTATACTTTCAACAGTTAATTTTGGAAGTGTCTTTCTTTTCTCTCCAGGAAACACATCCTGTAGAAAGTTTTGAAAAACTACATTTGTTTTAGTTGTTCTGGCCTTGTAGATTGTTGAATATGCTGAATATTATGTTTTTATTTAGCTTTTCATGATATGGATAGACTGCCTTCCACCGCTGTACTATTAAAGGACAGGTAGCTATTTTCCATTTTCTCCCTTTCCCAAGGATCATCAATTACATACTCATTCTTGTAATAAACACCTCTGCTGCCCAAATATTTATAAGCAAAACCATTCACTCTTATAATGGTTAAGTTCTCCATTACAAAAAAGTTTTTTAGTAATCCTAACATGTCATATGATAGCTAAACAAATAGCCTTGCTGTAGCTCTTGCTCTAAAAAGTAAATCAAATCTAGTCATCAATCCCTGTAAACACTTTATGAGCACTTGCATCTGCCAGGCATTGATTCCTTGTCTAACAGTCACCCTGCAGGAGCATCCAGGTCTTCTTGGCTGATTAAATCCGTACTGTTGACAGAGAGCCTGTCCAGGCCGAGCAGCATCCTGACCCCCACTGGCAGTCATTCACCTTATTTGTAGCAGTCCTCACTGATTGTCATGTCCTCAGACACCAGGTGCTAACCTACTTGGATCTGTTCTCTGATTTGGGATTTGTGTCTCCAAGCACCAAATGCTAACTTTAGAGTCTTGGGTGTTGTTACTTGTGATCAGATGGATAGTCAGGAATGTCATGAATAATTTTGTTTCTCCCAACAACTACTTAAGGGGTCTGGAAATGTTATGGCTAAGAAAAGTTGATACCTGGAGTGTCAGAGTTTTAATGTACCTCCATAAGCAAGCCACACTCCTTCAGTTGTTTAAAATAAATTTTCAAGTCTGAACTAGATTTTATCTATATATTCCTTTCAAACTTATTCTTATAGTTCAATTTTTTGGTGATGCTAATGATTGGAGACAAAGCTTTGTGCATTGTAGACATTCATTCTGCCACTGAGCTATACCCCAAGTACTCATTTAAAAAAAATGTAGAATGGAAATGCCAGGATTTAATTTTGTCACTAACCCTGAAATTGAAAATAAGTAATCCATGCAGAACTTTCATAGATCCACTTATAAAATATGTGATGTGAATACAAGGCCTTGTCATTAATCATATAAGTATAATATTACTAGTTGGATATAGTAGAATCTAAGGCACTTAAAAAGGAATTATAAGAATAATACACAGTATGAAAAATAACTTATTTTGAAAGGACCAGGAAAATTAACTGTTATGACTTTATCCACAGTGACTAGCACAGTCCATAATAGACAACAAACAGCTTAATGGCTGACAAAATATGCAAACATTCATACAATAGTAATTTGATGCAATACAATTAAAATTAAATTCAGTCTCTTTTGAGTTGATACAGTACCTCATAATGTATATTTATAATTAATTAAAAGTTGTATAAAATGATCTTCTCACTTGATGAGCACAGGCTGAGTCTCTGGTGTATAATAATTGGTCGTGCTTATTCGCCTTTGTTTCTTTGTGCGAAACACTGCTTTATTTTGGTGGGGTAGATTGCATTATCTCATAGCAATTGAACTGAGTGCTTTTATGTATTTACATACATTCTGCTCTGTTTCTCAAATATATTAGTTTTTATTTCCAACATTTCCTCTGAAAACCAGACCTGTATCTCCAGTTACCCCTGAACATATGGGGCCCTGTGATTGGAAAGTATTTCAAAGAGAAGAAATAAAAAATGGAAGGCATGGCTTTTTACTCAGTTTCTCAAGGA